>LACB01000539.1:0-18313 GCA_030142185.1 Penicillium thymicola
TCCTGTTCATATGGGTGAAGGACCCTCGCTATGCGAGGGTCTGTACTTTTGGTAAAAGATGTAAGGGCCGGTTAGTTACATGACAATCACGTAATGGCCATTGACCGATTGGTCTATCAAAAAAAGATGTTTTTTAACAGAAAGGCAATTTAAGCTGGCTGTTCCCGGCATTCCTATGCACATCTCAGTGGGGAAAGATCTCAGAAAACCCTTCTTTCAGGGCTTTGGTGTGGGCTAAGTCTCATGATCCGACTTGGGCATATCGAATAATCCTTCTTTACCATACTGGAGTAGAGACTCCGCCGAAACCACTCGGCCTTACGTGGAGGGCGGTTGGTTTAGAAATATTCGGCTACCATCTTAAGGAATTAATACATATGAAAAAGCCGGAGATGTAGAACGGTCATGTTTATACAGTTTCCCAATCACCCAGGCATCGAAAGTGAACAGTGTGGAATCAAATTGACGTTATATCGCCGTAACCAATCCTATGATGATATGAAGCATGTAATGGATCAAAGCCAATCAGTCCACCAAGACCACCTCAGTCATACTTACCAAGGCTGTTGATTGAAGGTTTTCATAGCAAAGTGTTGATGTGCAAATCCAAGATTGATGCGGGACTCCCACTTCTTAAAACTATAAAGTAGTATATACGCAATGGATATCCCAGAGAACATTCTTCCTCGATGCCCGTCGTGGCCCCTTTGCAACTGGCTGTGATAAATCTTCTCTTACCAAAACGGACGTTTAGCTACAATTCATTGGCTTTAAGGTTGAACGGCACTTGCGCTGCGAGAGAAATGGCTGCCTTCTACTCTACATTCACACACAATCGCCCGTTCATGGCCCTTGAGACATAGGTGGCGGTTGTATCAGCTTGCGGAGCGCCGCGCGCAGCATGTAAATGCCCGGCTAGCTTCTAAGGAGCAAGCACGAACGGCTTGGTAATCGGCTCGGTCATTGGTCGGTTTATAGTACTCGTTTTGACAGGTTGTAGCGTCTGCAGTGCAGATTATTGTATGACAATTTGAATCACTTGGCCTTAACGACAGTGTAGCATTCCCTTCTGGAATGCTAGCAGTATTGTTGATTAGGAAAAGTCCACAGAATATTGGTCAGTGCAGTTATACCGACCCTGTACTTTGATTTCTCCTTCCGCATGCTGTCACTACATAAAATAGAAGAGGTGACCAGTATGGGGCATGTATTTGGTGAAGTGGCGGGTTGCCAGCGGTGCCTTCTCACCTTTTTCGTAGCAAGTGTTACAAGCTGCGGGCCACCGCTTATGTTAATGGAAAATATATGTCAGCGTATAGGAGTGGTTACTTACCACTAGCAAACGATTGGTTACACCAGAACTGACTTTTCTTTGGATGGTTTATGGTAAATTAAGTCAGATTGGTAATCCCGCTGTTGTATTCACCGAATATAGGCACATTTGAGTGGTATTTAAACTAACCCTGGGTCTCATACCAGATCAAAGGCGTTTGGAGAGAGTGAAGACAGGAAGGTGGGAGAAAGGGTTGAAGACTACTGGAAGGTTAGATGTTAAATGTTAGTGGACGCTGGCGACATTATCTTTCTATTATTTGTCTGCTTTTCCCGTTTGATTGTGCCATCTTTAGAATCATTTTGTTATTGTTTTCTGAGAACAAACTAGACTGGGAGATAGTTATCTACGGTTTTCACACTTTTCTACAAGCGAGTCCTCGTGGTAAAACCTTTAACAACTTTCGTTTAATCTTCCATACAGTACAGACGTGCCGAAACTGGTGCAACCACCTACACTCTTTCATGTTTTTTCGCCCATGACATACTAGTTTGTATTGGGACTTCTTCCGAAGTCCCTTGTAAGCTTGGTATGTATTGTTCCGTTCGCAAATACAGCGCAATTTCAGAAATGTATTCGTTTGTAAGTGTGTCCTTTGGGAGGCGCCTAAGGGACATTCACGAGTACGGGTGGCTCAACCAAAGATGGCTCCAAACCTCGCTTCTTCCAACAACGAGCTTATTTATGACATCGTCCATAGTGGCGAACTATCTCCGAATGAGATGGCCCTGGCCGCCAGTTACAACAAGAACACCATCTCAATGGAAACGCAGCTTTCTATGACTATATGGTAGCTTTCAGTGGTTATTACACTCTCTCAGAGTGCATTTTGTGGCATTCCTTCAGGCGCTAGGAATGTATGTTGAGGCTGGCTAGGTTCTTTGCGGTCTTGGGAATGAGGCGCACTTTTGGTATTTTCTCAAGTCGTTGATGGCAGATAAACGCAAGGTACCTAGATGATACATTAAGATGGTAGCGTAGCGTCCTCGCATTCCTCCTATCAAATGGATCAAATCTTGTTATGAATGAGTATGTTTAAATACCGATTCCAATCCCACCTCCCCAACATAGTACGGACTAAGTTTAATTTCTTCTCACGTTTATCGTCAAACATGAGGAATTCTCTGAAGCAATGTGATGTCAATACTGGCATGTTCTGCCGTGAACAGACACTATGTGTGAATACTATCTCATTTTGGGATGACCATGTATTAATCCAAGATCTAGCAAATCTTCGCTGCTTGTTCGGCAGCCCGGTCGACATCTTGACGTCCGCTGGCGACGACGGCTGCGTGGTCGCATTTGCATGCCAAACCCGATGTGATGGAGAGCGGGTCAAAATCATGTAAACATACGCTGGGGATGTGTTGAAGTCACTGAAGGCGTTGCATGACATGTCATGCACGCGTCTTAGGGAGTTTTCCACTGATTGTGGCCATGAGTTGCATCGTGAGCACTTGACACAGTGCCACATTGCTGTGCCTATGCCAATAAGGTGAAACAATCTGGCGCTATCGGAGGATAACAATCCCGATAGCAATGTGTTGATTGACATGCCACTCCCAGAGGAAGAGCCCGAGCAAGGCGAGCCCGAAATCCATGAAGCGGAGCATGGCCGTACAGATGTTCAAGAAGGTATGAAAAAACAGAACTTGCAGGATTTGGCAATAATAAAAGTGGTCCTAATATGGACATAAGAATCAACCAACATTGCCATACCTCAAGAACGGAGTGGTAATCTGACAGAAACCGCCATAGAGGTTCCTCGAAATAACTTCGCTCCTTCGACTTCAGTTTCTTCACACGCGCGTGAGGGGATTTTCAATACTCTTGAATATACAATATCCGTTTAAGAGACCCATGGGTGCTCTGAGATATATAGAAAGCCCAAGCCGTCAAAATATTCTACGGGTTGTGGCGCAGGTTTTGTCTACAAGTGAGATCTCGGATAACCCAATCTGGCCCATGAAATCTCTGAGCGTTCGGAAAGGGAACACTGTATATGATGTCCTGGGTTACCCAGAGGGTGACATCGGCAGCTTGCTAGACGATATTCTTGAGTCCGAAAAGCTCATCAAGATTGAGTGTGTTCATTAGTATCTACAGTCGACGCATCTGTTTCAGATTGCAGAATGGAGGTGGTGTGGCAGAGTGAAGTGAGAGCTCGCCAGATTCTCGAGGCGCTCTTCAGCTCTGGTTTTGTGTTTGATTTGTATGCATTCCCATAAAAAAATTCTAATACACTTACGAGACAAGGCAAAGTTTCTGTCAAAAGTAACTCGTGGTATTGGGATCGTTACAGGAAAATTGATATTCCGTGACTATCTCTAATATGATCTAGCGTATCTGGTTCCCACGGAAATGCCGAAATGGAAGTAGATATTATCAGGCATGCTGTGATCGATGAATGCCGCCGGAATTTACAAAGCAAGCCGATGTCTGAATCGGAAGACGCAGTTAGCACATTGACAGATGGTCCAGAACTGGCCAGCTGTGGTTACCATAGAAACCCAGATTGAAATGAGGGCTGGATGGAAGGTGCCAATGTCAGTGGCAAGGATAGCTTTGCAAGATGACGTTAGGCAAACAAAGCAAGGGGAAATCGGGTGAATTATCGAGCAGATAACGTACCTGAATTTCTTCATGCTTTCACAGTGAGTATAAATGATAGATTCAACCATATCAAAAACCACAACAGAGATCAAAAACCACTGCAACCACAGAACTGGGCGGAGGCGAAAACCCACAGATTCACCAAGAAATTTATCGCAGCAGTAAAATTCGCGATCCAGACAATACGGAAAAGGAAAACCTATACCCAGGTTCCAATCCCGAACAGAGGAACGCAGGTACTACCTTTGAAGTGGGTTTTTGAGTACACCTTTGATGCAGACGGTGTCCTCGAGAATCTTAAAGCCAGAGTTTGTGTGCGTGGGGATCTTTAATGGATATCAATCGAAGAAAAGGAAGCTGTCTTGCACTTGTTATAGCATGAAGAAGTCCGTCCAATTCCTTCTGGTGTTAGCCTACAGGTCCTGAGAAACAATACTGACGAAGATTCCTCGAGTCTGAAGTTCCTAATATTGGGATAGGAGTTTTCTTTCCTAGTTGCAGGACTAGTCTCATCCGAGGTTCCAGCTAAGATTTAAACAGTAATGACCTCCACCGAGAGATCTGAATACTTGAAATGGCAGTTCTCTTCTCTGTCTAGATTTGCAACACAATATGTGGATATCTCTTTATAATCTCATCAAAACTAAAATCAAGTGTGGCTCGAAATGGCAGACGTTTTGTTTCTTGGGCTTCTACAAAAGATGCTCCTTGGATTGGCGAGTTACTCGATACAATCGACCTTTTGGACATATGCCTTGCATGCCGCATAATAGAACCTATGTTGACTTAGGCTGGACAGCTTCTCTACGATATAATGGCGGTTCAATTTACTGGGCCGAGGAGCGTCAGAGTTAAATATCGCGAAGTAGTATTGACATGCGACAAAGCTACCGGTCGATCACTCATATCCGGAAGCCCATGCAGATATGCATTTTTGTTGAACGGCTTATCAATCCTCAAAACGTTGATATCAACGGCTAAGGCTTGAGCAGCCATGCACCTACCACGGTGACACTGACTGAAAGTCACATTTAACAAGTCCTGTCATAAGAGAGTTAAGGACAATGCCCATGAAAACACAATTTAACATCTAGCCCTTAGCCCCTCATTGGGGAGAGTAATCCAAACCGAGAAAACAAGGAACTCGTTACTATTCATAGGGTGATTGAATTATCCCATCGGCTGGACAAGCAGAAAGGAAACGAGGTCCATCAACCCGAAAGTTCTCCCAGATAGAAATATCGTCAGGGTTGGCAGCATAAAATGACTGCCTTAAGTTACGTTCATGGCCACAAGCGGGACGCTGGTAGTCTTTGTATCGCTGCTCTTTCTCGTGGAACCTCCTCCTAGTTAAAAACTGCTGTTTTTGGATCTGATACTTGTGGGAAAAATCTCCGAAAGCCAGAACCCGCAACTTTGGAACCCCGTCGGCCCGAATGCCCATTCGGCAAATGACAGAAACTCCTCCGCTTCAGAGGAGGCCGAAAGGAGGTTTTTCATACCATCTAACTGATTCATTTCCCAGATACCCGGGGAGGTTGGGTCATCATTTAAGACACTCGTGAGGTCACTCCAACTGTTAGAAAAAGGGCGTTGCCTGGCACTCTTAATGTCGTAGTTCTGACATATATCTCTGGATTGCTTTGTTCGTAACCGAGTTGTGATTTCGAGCGAGATATCCCCTTGGGACCTCTCTGACCCAGTGAAGCGGATATGCAAAATTTCGATAGTGGAATGTATAGCCAAGGGCTCAATGTATAGCCTCTGTTACAATTAGCAAAACGCAGTGCCGCATCTAGGTTTCACGACTTACCACGATAGGTGGACTCGAGAAAAGACCCAGTGCAGTTAGACAAGAAGGGTTCAAAATATCCCATTGACCACAAATCCATTGCGGTGAAACATCCGGCTCTTCTTCGAATAGACCTTCATCATCAATTGAAACAAATCGACGTTCATGGTAAGAAAAGCCCTCAAGAGTAGATTGGTGGTGTCTTATAACAGATTCCACACAAGAGGGTTCCTCAAAGTTTGGTAGTTTCAGATACAAATGCCTCAGTCCCCCGAAAGAGGCCAAAAACTTCAATAATGAAGTCAGGTTTTTGCCAAAACCATCAAGCAGGTTGTCGCACGCAAATTCAAAGAGATTTAGTTGCAGTGTGTCTTTTAAGCAAGACAGGGAATTAAGGAACCGTAGCTGATTGGGACAATCCCGCAGAACCAAACCTCTGAGGGAATCACACCTTAACCCCGAACTGGGCTGAAGGGTTCGTGGCAAAGGAACTTTGCACAGCGCCAAGGATGAGAGTGAAGGAAGAGCCCTTAAATGGCAGATCCCCGATTGCTGTCCAAGAATCTCCTCGCAAAGGTCCGGGGCATCAGTAAAACTGACAAATGTAATTGACAGGTTTGTCAAGTGTGCAGCATTCTGGCGAATGCATCCTCTCAAAGTGTCGGCCTCCGCAGATTGCTGAATACTTTCCCACTTTAAGATTTCCAATGATGAGAGCTCTGAAAGACCATCTAGAGCACCTCCTGTCTGGGGGCAAGACCCATCCGTGATGAGTGAAAGACTTTTAGGGCCCTTATGGTGCCGGCAAATGTATCCATTTTTGTCCAGGATACCCGGTGGAAGGCAGGTTCCTAAACCCCACCTATTGAACGTGAGTGAGTGTTAGGAAGGCAAGGAGAGTAGCAATCCCTAACCGATAGACTCACTGGAACGAATGAAGGCTATTTTCTTTGAGACACGCGAAGACCAAATACATTTGCTGCGAAATGTCATCCAGGAAATGGCGATGCGCCTTTGCCTCATCGGAAGTGCGGAGTGTCGATAAAGCTTGTCTCAGCGCTGGTGTGCGAAAGATACTATAGTGTACACAGCGGTTGAACCGAGCGATATATATGGGTGCCTGGATATTTAGATGTCTGGTATGGTGGAGATAGCAGAGGGGATGTGAATGCGCATGGTTCCAGAAGAATGAATCGATATCGAATGCATTGAGTGCTCACTCACTCGCAGCACGAAACGTGACAGTGCGATAAATTAGGGGAACCAGAACAGCATGAAACCTTGAACAAACCTGGCTGTGAGAACGAAGATCATCAGGAGGCCGCTAGTAAGTGATTCGAAAAGGTAGACAAATGTGTCAAGTGACAAACCCAGTCCGCGACATCCAATATTATTTCGCATGACACTATTTCGAGCATGGACCCGAAAATATCGCTGTGAATAGTTAATGGATAAAGAGGAAAAGTTACTTCCATTGTTGTAATGCTCAGACTGGAAACACTTTATTTATGTCCGATAGTGAAACGGAGTATTTTGGATGACACAAAACAAAGGCAGATCCACGCATAATTGGAGACCTGACTAATGTTCAAGTGAATTTCCTCAGTGAAGAAAAGAGGAAAAGGTAGCGAAACCAGACTGTATTGGTCTTCAGTCAAATCATTTCGTATATATCGCAGAGCAACTTCATCTGACAACCCTTGCTATAAACCGGTTTTAACAAGCTGGACAAAGGTCTGTGCGGAAACATATCAAAGGGGCATGACATGGCCGAAAGGCAATTTCACTACCAGCTTATCTACTAAATGAAGTAATTATCACTAAGAATTGCATGGACTCATATTTACGATCTGGCTTGAACTATGTACTGTATTTGGTCTAATAAGTGGAGTGATCAAGGTTGACACTTGGGTCATTTTCCATGTAAAGAAAGAAACCGTTCGCTCTTGTCCTTGAGACTGATGTCTAATTGTCACCAAAAAAGAAGAAAAAAGGAGATTTGTATTTGGACATCAATCTAGTGTGTACCTTTGTGCTTACGCCTGCGTTCAAGCTTTCAAAACATAGATAAACTAGGAACCCACTGAGATGATTCCGTTGAACCACACGGGTTAGGATGTTCAATTAGCAGCCCTCAGCATCTCAATCCACAAAGTAGACTTTCCCGCTTTTCAGCCATATTGAGTTGTCTATCTAGTTTCAATCCGATACCCTATCCTAGTGCCACAGAGTCATCTGATGGTAGGGCTCAGCAGGTGAAGCCAGACAACGACCGTTCGCAACTGATAGCGTCGGAAGACGTGACATTACAATACCGCTTTGAGCCAGAGGTCAGTGCTGTCGGAAACGCGCGAGTTTCAGGGATTTAAAGCCCGACACGATGCTTTAGAGAACTCTCAGGTTCATCCATTATGCTGTTTGCTGTCTCGCTCTATCCTGAGGAGTATGAATCGCTGTTTAGCAAGCCCACGCGCAGATCGACCGATTGTGCGGCTATAGTCAATAGGGTTCTAGTCGACTTTGGGTCAGAGATTGATTCCCCTATTGAGCCGGATGTCCCAACGTGTGCGGGATGATGCGGAGGCTCCGTGCGACTACTGCGTGATGTCAACCGGTCCATACACGACCTGCGTGGTGGTCGAGGATGAGTTGTAAGGTTCCTGCGCTAATTGCGATTGGATGAACTGGGGATATCAGTGAGGCTTTAGTGAGTTCAGCCGTAGGCCACGTTAGAATCCATCTGAGATCTCGAAATCGACGCGGCTTAGGAAGGGAAAACCACGCAGGAGAAGAGAAGGATACTGCTACGGGCGGTCCCGAGGCCGCCGCCAGAGGTAGACGGCCGAATGGGGACAAAAGCCCCCAAAGGGTGAAAAGCCAAAGGACAAACCGCGTCCAAAGAACACAAAGACCACCAAGAACACACTCACTAGGAAAGAGCCCAAAAGCCGGCTTGTTAAGCGGAAGCCAAAACCGACAGGCCGGAAAAGGAAGCTGGATGACCTTATCCACGAAAGCGAGGCACTGGAGGTCCAGATAGAGGACCTCGCGGGCAAAGGGAATGTGATCAAGTCGACAGTAGAGAACGCAGCGACGCAGCTACAGGTGATGTTGACCAATCTCGAGCGACAGCAAAAGAACGCTGGGAAATAGCGGGAGGCGTTGCAGGAGAGTGGAGAGTGCGGACGAGGACGAGGATGAGGAGCGAGGATAAGGGCCTGTTTAGATCAGATTAGGTTATACTGGGTGGCTCGCGAGATACAGGATAGAATGTACTGGGAATTTGATTTTTTGGGCCGGTCTCATGTTCATTCGACTGTAGTAACAACGAATATGGACCGAGCTTGGTACTATTCACAGGAAAAAAACGCACAAGGACATGGATCAAGGCGTGTTCCGGGGGATATTGGTCCGGAAAAAGCAAGAATCACCACCACCGTCAAAGGCGCAGTTCATACAGCGACCACACATGATTGGTGCGGCCCATTATCCCGTACACAGGAGGCACACTGGTGGAGGAGTTAACTGCGACCCCAAAGTGCTGACCGAGAGCGGAACGGAGTGAACCTCAAGCCGGCCTGACATGACGATGGCGAGGCTGTCCGAAATCAAGCAGACGCCAATCAAGATGGGCCGGTGAAGACGACGGGATATGGTCGAGAAGCCAGGCCGGTGGCGGCGGCCTTGAACCGAGAACACGACTTCCAGCCTGACGGAGAGAAGGGGAGGAAGCCAGCGAGGACACCGAAGGTGAGCAGATAGGAATCGGCGAGTGTGTCAACCGCAGGGGCGGGCGACGTGGGGAAGGACGGAATGGAAGGGTGAGGGAAGGAGACGACGGGGGTAGGGTGCGCGAGATATGCTGCGGGAGTCGCCGCCGACGGTCCTCTGGCCGCATTGGCATCATGGATGTGGGCTTCTTTGGCTGGACCTGGTCATAATTGAAACACTCCTCAAGAGGAGACCCCGAAGGGTCCGCACCCGCGACAAAGCCATGTAATGGAGGCGCAAACACCAACCAACGGACGTCGAGTGCCGCACTGGAGATCAAACCAACGCTCATGGAAGCGAGAGTAGGTCTCCATACTCGCAGCCCGGAGGGCGGACTGGAAGTCTTGGACTAGGGCCCGTTGCTGCTCTGTTAAAGGTCCGGATGGGAGGTTACGGTCCGAATTCTAAGGGATTAGCGCTGGATATGGGTACGAGGAGGGCTGGTATTCAGAGGAGGACGACATAGGTGGGTTTATTGGGCGAGAAGGATGAGGTTGGACACGGGAGGACAATCGGGGTGTGGAAGACGCCACCGAAGATGAAGGTTCCAATTCGGCCGCCGAAGACGAGGAGGGTTCGAATTTCGTGAGGGGAGGTGTCCCAGACACCTCCTCGTCAGCACGGCTACGCCCACGATGCTCTCTCTTCTTGGCATCACGCGCTTTGGTGGACGCGGTAAAGTGAGGATTGAAGTGTGTCGGACGCTTAGCGGGTTTTAGGGCCGCAGCCTAATACAATTGAGTATATTGGCTTAGAAAACGATAGAACGATGGGACAAACCTGATTGGTAGCTCACTCGCAACAGCTAAGGGACACTGCTGTCGGGGGACGGGGCCGTAAACGATACCATATAAAAGTGCATAATACAGCTAATCATCGATGTCCGCAGAGATTGTTGAAAGAGCGGGTTTTGCCATTTTTACTGGGCTAGAGATTCCAATATATCTGTTTTTAACCATACGTTGACGTACCGACAGATTTCTGTCAGATTCCAATATATCTGTTTTTTCCCATACGTTGTCGTACTGCCAGATTTCTGTCACTATGCTTTTATCTGTTGTCCTCCTGACCTACAGCAAATGCTAGCTCCCCACAATTGACTCACAATACAGATTGATCAGGTTGCCGTGGTACATGGGGCGTACTTGGTGTCAGCATCAAGGGCCGCAGATCGGTGGGAAGGACTGGAAAGAATATATTGCGTGCAAAAACAAGAAAAAAAGGGAAGGTTCAATAGTCAAGTGCTAGAGTGGCCGAAAGGGGAATTCAGTGATCACGGCGACAGTGGGCTATGAAGCTCTAAAAATAGACGTCATACAAAAGTGACCAAATTTAGCTTCAGCAAGGATACTAATATCATGAGCAAGGGAATGCTCAGAAGCTGCTCACCATGTGCCATCTTCAAATTGCTACCTGGGATGAATACCAGGGGTGCGCTCGCGTCAAATACGACTTGATTGATATCCACCCCGAAAAGCGGAAGCTCTTTCTGGAAAAAGACGCAAAATGGTGGGAGAAAATATTGAAGAACGACAAAGGCCTCAGTGGCGAACTCGCACACGCCCCGATTATCGTGGTCTCCAAAGATGCACTCGAAGACGCAAGGAGAAGAAGTCACAGCCCTAGTAACGACCAAGTCCCGCCAACTCTTGTATTTAGAGACAATGAAATGCTATGCCTAGATGGGCAGTCTCGCATCAGGGCAGCGTTGAATTCGGTTCTCGGACTAGGCACCAGTGGATTTGGAGCGGTACATATCGTGCTCGATAGTGAGTGCTGGAACGGTGTGAATTCCGTAGTAGAACTTTGTTGATCGCGCACCATACCAGGTATTAACGATGCCCAGAGAGACGAACTTCTTTACGACCTTTGTCACCAGATCCGACCAGACTGTGGTCAACTTTACGCGAGCATTCTCAACTCGGAGAACTTGGAAGAGAGACAGAAGAAGCAAAAACTCAAATCAACGCTAGGGGTGGGTCAACAACAGGGCCTAACGACTCTTTTAAAATGTGATAGGTTGTCTGATGCAGTCAACAAAGTTACCAGAGCTTTGCCAACGATAGCACATGGATTACGCTTCGGTAAACTCAGAACCTATCATGCAACATACTGTGAATATGTGAGTGGATTTATTCCCGCGCTGTTGAACATGTGGAAACTAATGGTAGGATAGTCAATCGAGAAGTATCTACTGGGCTATATCCTCGCCTTTTGGGAAGGTGTTGTCAGGCAAACGCAATCGCGGACAAAGAATTCGGGCCAGTTTCATTTAGGGGACATTCCGACGGAGGCGTTCAAAGAATTGCAGGGTCTGATGCCTGGAATATCAGAAATAGACCGCAGCCGAATTCGCAAAGTGTTTTCGCGGCCTGCTTTGGGGAGCCTTAGCAGAAAGCATAGACGTGCCCTGCAGAAGAGCATTTTAAAATCTTATTGTATGATTCCATCGATGGCGCTGTTTTCGGTACACATGCGAGTCTTGGAGAAAGCCTCTATCTGCATGAAAAAACTGCTTGAACTAGACGGGGAGAACAGGAAGCGCGGGCAGGGTTGTGCAAATCCCCTCGAGGGTGTACTGAAAGGACTTTACACTGCAGAAAGAAACGTATATGACGAGTACCAGATTCAAACAACGAACGGTTGGAGGACAATACGTGCACCATTTGAAGACCGCCAGGAGCTCAGTTGTCGTCAGCTGTGGCTTTTTGTGATGCGACATGACGATCCGGCGGCCTTAGGCCAAGGCCATTTGGCATATATGGCAAAGCAATTAGGGTTCTACTCAGCTCTGATAGAAGTAGACGCAGCTAAACACGAGCATGTTAGCCATGACCAGGTTGCGGAGTCGCACCCTGCCACTTGGACGGATGATTCCTCCGTTTCGATCGACGAACGACTAGGGCAAAAAGGTGGGAGGTGGCTTACGAGGACGAAGCAAGCGAGGAATCACTTGTTTTTTGATGTCGCAGAGACCATCGGGACCAAGGCAGCGCAGAAGTTCCAGAAACTGATCACGGTCACTCCCCTGGTGGAATTGGCATGCATTTATCGTGCCCTTTTCGGGGATCCATTCTCACCATCAAAATACGCTGAGATTCCACGCGCGGAAGGTCATGCAAGTTCCGGGTCTCTGGCAAAAGCGAAAACCAGTAGCGAACTTTCACCACCATTAAGAGAGCCATCCGACTGTGGACATGGTAGTGAGAATGAATCGATTTACTACGACGCGCTGATCGTCCCATGCGGTGATCCACCAATGACAGCATCGGAGCGACCGGAAGAGGAACAAAATAATTTGGAGGGACACAGCTACCTTCAGCTGCGTAAAGTGGCCGAAAGTGGAGATTCTCCAGCGGGAAGCTATACACAGAGTCAAATAGACTTTGCCGAGCCTGAGATCTACGGGAACGGCTCACCTGGAAGGTCTATAGATTTCTCTATTATGCTGCAGCCGGAGACAAATGGCGTCCCAGCTGCGAGCCGTACATTGAACGACAGATGTCTGACGGAGCCTGACAGGCAAGGGAATGGCAATTTGGGGGGACACAGCTACCTTCAGCTCTGTGAAGTAGCTGAAAATGGAGATCCTCCAGCTGGAAGTTCTACACCGAGTCACAGGGACTTTGCCGAGCCCCAGATAGACGGGGACCGCTCACCTGGAAGGTCTACAGATTTCTCTATTGTGCTGCAGCCAGAGACAAATGGCGTCCCAGCTGCGAGCCGTACATTGAACGACAGATGTCTGATGCAGCCTGACAGGCAAGGGAATAGCAATTTTGGGGGACACAGCTTCCTCCAGGTCTATAAGGCGGTGGAGAGGGGAGACCCTCCACCAAGAACCTGTATATTGAATGACGGAGACTTTGACGAGCCCCAGATAGGCGGGGACCGTTCACCTGGAAGGTCTACAGATTTCTCTATTGTGCTGCAGCCAGAGACAAATGGCGTCCCAGCTGCGAGCCATACATTGAACGACAGATATCTGGCGGAGCCTGCCAGGCAAGGGGATAGCAGTTTGGAGGGATATAGCTACCTCCAGCTCTGTAAAGCGGCCGAGAGTGGAGGTCCTCCAGCGGGAAGCTCTACACAGAGTCAAATAGACTTTGCCGAGCCTGAGATCTACGGGAACGGCTCACCTGGAAGGTCTACATTCTTCTCCATTGTCCTGCAGTCGAACAGAGGTAGCGCCCCAGCCGCGAGCCATACATTGAACGACAGATATCTGACGGAGCCTGACAGGCAAGGGGACAGCAATTTGGAGGGATACAGCTACCTCCAGCTCTGTAAAGCGGCCGAGAGTGGAGGTCCTCCAGCGGGAAGTTCTACACCGAGCCACAGGGACTTTGCCGAGCCCCAGATAGACGGGGACCGCTCACCTGGAAGGTCTACATTCTTCTCCATTGTCCTGCAGTCGAACAGAAGTAGCGCCCCAGCTGCGAGCCATACATTGAACGACAGATATCTGATGGAGCCTGACAGGCAAGGGGACAGCAATTTGGAGGGATACAGCTACCTCCAGCTCTGTAAAGCGGCCGAGAGTGGAGGTCCTCCAGCTGGAAGTTCTACACCGAGTCAAAGGGGCTTTGCCGAGCCCCAGATAGACGGGGACCGCTCACCTGGAAGGTCAACAGATCTCTCTATTGTGCTGCAGCCGGAGACAAGTAGCGTCCCAGCTGCGAGCCGTACATTGAATAATAGAAGTCTTAAGGAGCCCGAGACACACAAACAATATTTCTCCGAAATATGTGCAGTGAATTCATTTAGTCCAGTCGAGTCTAAGGCAGTGGATAGATCTGTTTCGCCATCGTCGACTTCCAGTCCAATAACCGGCTCTGTGCAAGCGACAGGCAATGGTGATAACTTGCATTATCATGGAGACAGCTCAGCTGGAAGCATTGTATCAAATTCCCATAGCATTATAGCACCGGCGATACAGGGTGATGGGTCAGCGGAAATATCTACCTCCACATCGAGTTACGATATCCCTGGGGACTTTCAGGCAGATCGTCTGGCTGTTTCTGAGGTGTCGCCTTTCAGTCCAATGGCAGGTCTTAATTGGACTGGCAATACCTTAAGGTGGCTAGATTTGGCACGCTTACACCAACCACTGAGGATTCCACCGACCGTGGAGGGGTTTTGTGTGACCTACCCGCCTTTGACCCGTTCCCTACCAATGCTGCGTTGGAACGGTGCCACGGTTACGTCTCTAGAGCCAAGCACCAAGATCCAAATCCAGGAGCAAGTAGATTGGCGCGAAATAGGAGAGAACGACGGGGCGAACCAGAGAGATTGTTTGAATTACCTCGAGTCTGTAGTCGCGGATAGTCCGCCGATATCAGCTTATCCGGTTGAGGAAATGCGGGGTAGGCAGCACTACCCGGCTGCGGTGGCGGTCAATCTAGGTAAAAATGGGTTGTTAGAGCAAAACAGCCCAAAAGCCCAAGACACTAGCGAATATGTTGCGTCGACATCGGGCCACAAGGACCAAGTGGAGCGAATTCGTCAAACACAACCCCAAAGTCATAGTTCCAAGACCGCGAGGGCAGAGCCTGAAGAAATTCATTCCTTACAGCAGAGTGAGCCTGTCAAAACCACATACCGCTCTGATCCTTTTTCGATTGGTTTTCCAGGCAGCGGCCAGGAGCACCTTCCCACGTCGCTTCTTGGAGATATTTCACAGCACCGTGATTGCATGAGCCTATTTAGCCCATCAAGCTGTAGCGATGGGGAAAGTGATCTGGAAGGCGGTGTGTTGAACACTGCAGACGCTACAATGTCGACGAAGGATACGTCAACCGGCTCAGCTACTTCGAGTGCGAAGAGTATCAAGGCACATTACGATCCAATTGTCACTAGCAATGAAAGATGTCAGCCATTGGTGTCACAGAATCCACCGCACATGGCTCTCCTTGCGCCCTGCGGGCAAGACTATAGTTATATAGATCATGAGAACCAACATCGCACCATCGAGGGAGAATTGAACACGATGAAGGACGGAGGGTTCGACCACTATCTGTCTTCGCAGATGAGTAGGACATCAACGCTGCCATCCCACGTGACCCGCACGGTATCTGACAGAACAGCAGCTGGACAGGAGCAGCTGGGTAAAAGTGCGGAACTGGCTGAATGTACGCGGACCGGATTCTGGTGCCCCAGAGCCCCGCCCACAGACCCCGAAAGCCATTCAGGCAAATATTTCCAGGGAAGACACGGCATTGCGGATAGCCGATCATTACAGACTGTTGTGGAAAATGTGAACGAGGACTTCGCAGCTACTACGGGACAGCCAGGGAATCGCGACCTCCCACAGGCAACCAAGCTCGGCCACGACATATGTACATCGCCTTATTTTCAAGAAGACAACCGGTTTGTCCAGGACAAAGCAACTCGGGTATCTGATAGGGAG
Organism: Penicillium thymicola; assembly: GCA_030142185.1. Classification (NCBI taxonomy): domain Eukaryota; kingdom Fungi; phylum Ascomycota; class Eurotiomycetes; order Eurotiales; family Aspergillaceae; genus Penicillium; species Penicillium thymicola. Next base: position 15,919 of record LACB01000539.1, read on the forward strand.
TTACAACAACAACTGTCTGAGCGGAATGATGGACTCGTAGGGCGTTCAAATCACCAACCCCCTATGGTCGAAGATATGGATGTTGAGCGCGAAGAGAGTAGCGGGTCCGGTTTGGAGCGACCAGTCAGCCACCTAGTAGCACCCCAGCCCCCGGGTAGATGTGTGGATCCTCCCGTGGGGCCTGCAATCGTCCCTGTATTAGATCCGATCCAGGACCCAGGGCCGCCAAGGGGCAGTGCAACAGCCCCCGTGAAAAAGAGTAGTTGCTTTAGCAAGGATGGCATTTCTGCAGGTGGGAGGATCGATCTTCCAACCCCGGCCTCGAACGAACCATATCCCAATAGGGCCGGCGTTGCCCCAGAGGCTGTTAAGAAAAGGAAGTGGCAGGGATCAGAACCAGACGAGTTGATTTCCAAACGCAGTTGCATAGAATCCCCCGTCAGAGAGCGACTTGATGGAACATTAAAGTGGACTTTGCCATGGCATCGGACAGTTTCTGCACGATATGAAAACAGCCAAGTGCATGGGTTGAGGTCAATGGCTGCCAGCGAGGAATTGTTAGCATTTCTACAAAGATATAACGCTACCGGACAGCCAGGGAATGGCGACCTCCCAGAGGCAACCAAGCTCGGTCATGACCCATGTACATCACCGATTTTTCAAGAAGACAGCCGGTTTGTCCAGGACAAAGCAACTCGGGTATCTGATAGGGAGTTACAACAACAACTGTCTGAGCGGAATGATGGACTCGTAGGGCGTTCAAATCAGCAACCCCCTATGGTCGAAGATATGGATGTTGTGCGCGAAGAGAGTAGCGGGTCCGGTTTGGAGCGACCAGTCAGCCACCTGGTATCACCCCAGCCCCCGGATAGATCTGTGGATCCTCCCGTGGGGCCTACAATCGTCCCTGTATTAGATCCTATCCATGACCCAGGGCCGCCAAGAGACAGCGCAACAGCCCCCGTGAACAAGAGGAGTTGCCCTAGCAAAGATAGCATTTCTGCAGCTGGGAGGATCGGTCTTCCAACCCCGGCCTCGAACGAACCATATCCCAATAGGGCCGGACTCGTCCCAGAGTACCAGGGAGAATCCAGTGACAACATTCCGGCGTGTATGGAAGCCCCATGCAAACGACGTTGCTTGGGTCTGGATTCCCCGCGAGGTTTCCCACTTGTGCCAGGAGGCAGTGCAAGCGATAACCAAGGAGAGACCATCTGCACTGATACAGAACTGGGGTCTCCTGCAGAGAGTCCCAATGACGTGAACATATCAGTCGTAAAAAGCGCCGATGACTTTGTTTTTATCGTTGAGCTCGTTGGCCGCAGGGTTAAGTGCGTTCATCGCCGAGCGAGAGGAACAATTAGACCCTTGCTCGAGCGGCACTTTAGGCTGCGCAGTAAGTCTGGGAACTTTTTCAACAGGGATCTACGAATCGTTGAGCTCGATTTGAGTAAAAACGGAGCAACCCACATGGACATATTCTTCGAGACAGAAGAGGTGTTGGTATTTCAACACAACAACTATAATGAGGTCAATCCAACACAGCTAGTGAGGAAGATCGATCAGGCAGTGTTAGGAAATAAAAAAGCAGTCTCTCGGGGATTTACCAAGCACAAATACAATCTCAGAGCTAGAAAGCGACGAAGAGACGATAGCGTATAGATTCCGCGCAATGATAATTCCATATTCCCCATATTTCCTGCCGCGTGCATGACATCCTGTCCTTAGTTGACACTTTCTAAGAGAAGAGGTGAAAATATTGTATGAAAAGGGAAATAATGTGATATTGTAACAAATATGATCGGTATTCCGATATTGAGCAATTTTCCAGGGGCTGCCCCATGAGCCATAGTGTCAAGTGACATATGTAGCTTTATAGGGGGTTTTTAAATCATAATGGCAATATCTTAGTGCCAGATTGATGCATTGTCCTGTCATAACTTAGCGTACGTTCGACGGTAGCAAGTACATACAATTGCAAATACCCAAGAAATGGGAAATCGCTTTTTGGGAGTAAAGGCAATGTCCTATCACCTATACCTGCAAATAGGAAGATGGTTGACAGGAGAGATGCGGATTCTAAGAAGTTGAAGCGTATACAGGCGAAGCATGCCAAGGAATTGGAAGCTCAACGGCGAGCTTACGAAGCAAGGGATTTAGTAGAAGCTGAGCATGAAGCTTCAATGGCGACAAGGGATAGTAAGGGTGCAAATTGGTAGATAGATACTACTGGTGGTTATATGTAAATAGCGGTTTAAATACAATTCATCCCATTGAAATTATCGTTGAGTGGGGCGCACCAACACAGAGAATGTGTGTCGGGCGCTTGGCACGATTATAGGTTGGAATGGTGATCCTGATCTTTCAGAGCCAGTATTAGAGATATGGGATGGTG
>LACB01000054.1:0-92511 GCA_030142185.1 Penicillium thymicola
TAAAGTCATGGCTGAGCATTTGGGCTCCATAGCTATTGGCGGTCCCACGGAATACATGTTTCTACCTAGATAGTTACTCGATGCATTCCAAGCTTCAGGCGCGTAGCTTTAAGATTGGTGTCTACACTGGCATCAAATCCTCCCAATTCATGCTGTTACTGTCGATCTCTTCGCCGCTATCCATCACAGCAGTTGCATAGCTGATATGCCCATTTAATGCGGTGACAAGGCAGCGCAATGCTGTGTTTTCGCCGAGATCATGGTGTCTGATTTATTAGTACAACTCTCAACTCTTCAATCAACCTCACATTGCCCCATACACTTCGACGTCCACCACGTAGACCTCTCCTAACACATTGGTATGTATATCGAGGCCTATGTCACCGAGCACAAGAACAGTGTTGAGCTGTGCGTCCTGTTCCAAAGCAATCCACGGTGTCGGTGGGTTTAGGAGACGACGTGGGTTTGGCTTACTATTAGACTGGGTAGTGGATGCGGTAACTAGATTGGATTAAGAGTGTAGCAGACCCGCCAAGGTCGTCGTTATTGCCCTCATCTGACAATTCTGCCGAGAATTCCTGGCCTCAAGGCCCTATCCGAGATGAATATTGCTTCTTCTACGGGACATTAATGGATCCAGATATATTATCTAAAGTCTTAGGAACGTCAAAGCCATTACCTATGATGCGTCCTGCTAGGATTATTGGTTACGAAATCAAACTCTTGGGCCCATACCCTGCTCTCGTTGATAAACCACTTCATCCGGTCGATGGAATGGTGTGTGGCCTCTTATCACCGACGAAGCTTGATCGACTTGCTGCGTACGAAACGGATAAATCTGATCTTCAACCTTGCTTGATTAACGTTCTGAATAATGACGGTAGCACCGAGGAAACCATCGAGGGAGTTTCTTTCATGTGGAATGGCCGACAGGATGAGCTTCGGGAGGGTACTTTTGACCTAAAGCAATGGGGGAAGGATAGACAGCTACGTGAATTAGACTGAGAATTACAGAAATGTCTAGGTTGGTTATTCGATGTTTTAAGTCAGTGCTGGGCCTATCCATGACAGGAATAGGATGTTTACTTAATAATTGGGAATTTCCTTTGAGATGTTTTGCTTTAGACAATGTTGCTTTGAGACCTCGTGCTAGGCTACATACTACGTAGTTTCTTTTTTAACAATATTCTTTCGGTCACCTTCACTAGACTTCTCAATAGCCCACAAATGGGCCCAAGCCCCCGGCCCACAGCCCATTAATGGGGGTCCATCAAAGCCTATCCAAAGCCCATTTCTATGCCCAAATATAGTATTGGCACGTATAAAGTCTATATTTTTCGCATGTACCAACCTATATATTCAAATTCATCATACTGTCATAGTAAGAAGTAGGAATTTAGTAGATATTGTACTGATTTTAGTATCATGATAATAGGTTTTATTCAAAATTTTATACAGAATTACCGATCTACTTGACCACGAATTCGTACCTATTAGCATGAAGAGATATATACGGGCGATTATGTATGCCACTGGCACATAACTCTGTCATTGGTTATTACCTACAACAGTCTATCCTATACAGATTCACCCACCCCTAAACTAGCGGCCAAGAGATCTGCTAATTTTCCTCAGATTCACTTCAGATTCACTTTCAGATTCACTTCAGATTCAATTCAGATTTAATTTACTTTGAAAGTCACTATGCCCATTTTAGAAGGCATTGATTTTATTAACCTTATAATCTACCTAAGTAGGTATTCAGACATCTTTAAGCATCGGTAGCCTTCAATTAATAACTACAACATTAGTGGATGTAAATTACTACTGGCAATATGAACCAATGACAGGGTTATGTGCCGGTGGCATACTTAGTCGCCCGTAAATATCCAGTTCAAAGGAAACATCCCAACAAATCGAGCTGCAGGCTGGTACACCCAGCACAAGGTGATACACAAAGTGAAGAATAAGCAGCTAGTGCAGAACAACTCTCGAGGGAGCAAGACAGGCAGCACCGAGGTGTAGGTGATGAGGAGCCTAGCGCTTACGCCGAGACCATCAAGCCTGATTGTCGCTACAATCATCCCCTCGGCATCTATATACGGAAGAATGCGGGCCCGTAACGATATCCATCACGGAGACGAGGCTGGTCTTCGTCGTCCTCTACACGATAGAGTCCCTGCTCCAGGACTTCCAGAGGTACGACCTGCTCACAGGAGCGGAAACCAACCAGCGGGCGGCGTACGGTAAAAGGACATCCATTTTCATCAATATGTTTCTGTTCGAAGATGCATAAAGGGTCGATCAAAAGGATAGTGAAAAAGCCGAGTAGGTAGACAGTCCAGAGGAGGACACTGATGCTAGTATCCACGGTCCCAGTCAAGGCAGAGCAAGCAAATGCACCAACGAAGATGAAAGCCCCAGGCCAGTAGAAACTGTAGGGACGGAAGTAATACACATTTGCCGGCTGTTGGACATTTGACATATCGGGGAGTGTGATCGGTTCGCCAGACATTACGAGAAGTAAGGAAAGATGGTAATAGGACTATAAATACTTGGCGAGTGACTTAGTAGCGAGATGGTACTAGGATTGTTGAAGGGAAATTGAAATTGTTGGCTGATTTGGACAGACGGCCCCTGGGGCGGAAAGCATGTGCTGCTGATTAAGCGGGTGACCACCCCGGGGGGGTGGGCCACTGGGCTCCAGAGCTCTCACCTGCTAGGTGGAAAAACAAAGAAATTGAGAACGAGCTCTATGACATGTCGCAAATGCAGATCGTGACACCTCTTGTTGCAACAATACAACGGCAAAAGCACCTTATTGATGATCTACTCAGGCTCATCAGGTTTCGGACGCACCTTTGCACCCCTACACGACCACTTGTAAGGATATTATCATTCAGGGTAATGAGAGTTGCAGCAAAACCCCCGAGGCTGTTAGACCTCATCTTCATACTAGACCCTTAAGCTATAACATGATGGTATTGATCTTTCTAATCTCAGCATTAAAACCCAACTCATTGGCCGCAAAAGTACTTACCATGTGCCCTTCAGTCAGAACTGGCCGCCATATGGATGGACCTAGACGAATAATCAAATCCGTCTCACTTGATCGCGCATGTCTGAGAGCCCCAAGCCCCTCTGTGCTGCGACATAACTAGGCGGATGGTGTATCAGCTAGGCGTATACCCCAATTCGAACACCGGGTATCCCGGAATGATTATTGTACTCCACAAGGATCCGTCAATTCAAGGGTTTTGCTCTAAAGTGCATCGATATGCGGAGTAAACATGCACTATCACTGCTACTATGACGTATATAACATTATAGCAGAATGAGACTCAATTTTGGGAGAAAGTCGCAGGGATTATGTCAAGTTTACTTACTCCGTAGCTGACTTTGTACTTCACATACTCATTTTACTTCATACTTCTCCCGCCGCCCCCTCCTGCGCCATCCCGCCCCGCCCCCAAGATGCAATCTATAGCTTAGCCCTAGAAATCCTTCTTCACATGTAATATGGTCGGAGTAATGGATCAAACCACCCTTAGCACCAAATTTCCGTCATTGGCCATGCATCCAGTCTAATCCAGTTTATTTGTGCATTGAGTCATGAACCAAACCGCAGGGGGGGATACCATAATATGAAAAGGCCGGTTGTGGACAATGTAATTGCAAAAGAATCATCAAGTTTATTTGTTCAATTTACAAGAAAGCCCCAGGTGCAAAAGTAAACACGTTGTCCACCATGACACGAGTCCCTAGCCTGATCGCGCTGGGCCTATTTTACCTCCTACCCTGTTTGACTTCAGCCATCGATGACAAATGGACACCTGAAGGCTTTGATTGGGATGGCGCTTTCGTTAACAGCTCAATCCCCAGCGGCATTCACATGAGGGCGGATGAAGCGCCCAACACTACTGACCTCACCAACGTGCGCATACAAACCGACGAAAAGGGCGTGCAAGTTTTGCCCATTGCTGCATTCTTTGGATTTGCCTGGAGATTGGCTTCGCTTGCAGTGGCTGGCGTTTCCTTAAGAACACCGTCAAAACATGCAAGCAGACTTCAAACAAGGAGGCCTCGGTATATGATTGCGTCGAGGGTGTTCTTTCGACTGCTGTAGCCTTTGGTGGCGCTGCTTCTGCCGCAAAGCAGATTGGCAAGACAGCGAGGGGGGTTCTGTTTCCCCATCGCATTGCGAATAACGGGCTGGTTGATATAGTATGTCAAATACCGCCGGGCCTTACGAAAGATAATTTCCATCGTGCTTACAGGCCATGATGTAGGAATTGCAGAACTTCCCCATCCACCGACACCCCCCTAGAGAACTTGATGCCCAGCTTGACCATAATGAATTTGTCTGCCGCCAGCTACGAAGCCTACCCTCCCTTGAGCCCGAGTTCCTTGGTTACGCCGAAGAAGACCACAAACTAGCCCAACGGGATTTCGGAACCCACCCCCTCGTGCCCATGTTCCGGTTCGACCATTCCCAGTTCGGTAGTATGTAGATCACATCCCAGGATACACATAACGGAACCTTTTTTACCTTGGCTCATGCCGGCAAATCCACCCATATGCTTGGTCGTCGAGCTGAATGAGCTCCATGTCAAGATGAAGCGTGGGGAAGACTACGACCATGAAACGCTCACGGGAGGTGCTGTGAAAGCTCGATTCGACGCCGATGCATCAAATACTGATCCGGCCACACTGTTCGAGTTGGTTACAGTGGCCGTGCCAAACGCTCAACAACCGTTCCGGTTGTTGGTGCGCCCCAGTTTATATATCTTTTGTATGACTTACCTATACAAAAGGTACTTAGACACCCCATAAACATAACATGCATTTTCTCAGCACTCGAACTAGTTAGCTAAAGTAATAGAAAGTGTACATATTAAAAGTCTAGCTTAATTAGTTTAGTAGCCGCGAGGGTCCATTCTAGACAAGCTTTATTGTTCCGCAACTCAATCCATCGATGTTATGTTAGTTAAGAGTCGCTCCTGAAACTGGTGTCGGAACCTATCTTCTAATTCCCCTTGCCATTCACCTGCTGATTCTTCCATCCTCCCCTTATCCTTCTTCACTCTGATTCTACTTCCTTTCACCCTGAACTCCTTTCTCCTTCACGTATCCTGCTTCACTCTGGTTCTTCCATCCTTCTTCACTCCTTTCTCTGCCACTCTGATTCTTCCATCCTCCACTTATCCTTCTTCACTCTGATTCTACTTCCTTTCACTCTGATTCTACTTCCTTTCACCCTGAGCTCCTTTCTCTGCCGAACTTGAGATTTCTTTCACCATGTCGTCTTCGTCAGTTGCAGCTACATCTTCCTTCTCGCAAGTGAGCGCTCATTCAATGGGCTTCTGCTCAACATCATCCACCTCCTCTCCGTTCGATGGTCCCGTTGTTGTTGATCGAATGGGTTTCCTACGGTCACCACTCCGCGCTGGGGGACCTTACCTGTGCTCACTACCAGCTTATACTGGTACAGCCGGTTCACATTTTGATGCCGACACTGTGTATCAGATCGAAGGATATGCAGCACAAGTCTTGGATGATCTCCAGCTGGGGTATCAGGACATTCAGCTTGTGGCAAGAAACTCTAAGGTTGATCCTCAACCTGAAAACGTCACAACCGTTCTTGTCAGGATGCCAAACCGACCACAGCCAGAATTGTGGTACCGAGCTACAAAGGAGATCAACGAGTTGCTACTACGCCACTATCATCGTGGAATCTCAGTCGAGCTTATTGAAACCGACCTGTTCAGTGGGATATATTGTTCGCCCGTTGAATCGACTCACTCCATCTTTCCTAAGTGGAGGAAGCTCGCGCAGGAGATCGTGGCCCGTTGTCCCAACAATGATGAGTGGGTTGGCCTGGACTGTTTCCGGTATGGAACAAACCCCCATCGAAGTTCCAATCCAGTGACGGTAATCATCCGTGTCCTTAAAACATGCGAAAGTCCGTTCGTTACCGCTGCGCGGTATGTTCACAGTATTCTTGCAGCATCCGGCGAAGCAGAGGTTGATGTTTTGTTCACAAAGGACGGCACCACATCCTTCATCCTAAACCCGACCATTCCACTTGAAGCTACAACCGGACCAGTATACCCCGGTGTGAGCCTCGGAATCCATCGAAGCTCTGCAAGCTGTTCCACCTTGGGTGGCTTTGTGCAACTCCGGTTCAAAGATAATGAGGATTGGGATACATACGCCCTCACCTGCTTCCACTCTGTCTTCCCACCAGAAAGATATCAAGGAGGTCGCTATCTTCATAGTCCGGATGCCAAAAGGGGTAAGTGACCTCATTTCGTGTATAGAATCGTACCTAACATTGTCATTCTAGGTCTTGAAAGATGGGTACAACATCCCTTGACAGTCCATGATGATCCTGCGTTCCTTGATATCGCCAAACGTATTCTCCGGATCGACCACCCAGCACCCCGAGACCTGAAGGTCACGATCAAATCACTGAACGAGACCATCAAAGAGGTAAAGGACGATTCTTTCTATGCTGCAAAGGCCGAGATCGAAAAGGGAGAAGATGGATGGCTGCCAAAGTCTGCCAGTCGCGAGTATGAGGCTACTCTGAAGTGCATTCAACAATTTGAACAGGACCGGGACAAGTACGCAAAAGTGCTCAAGAATGGGGCATACTACCTTGGACATGTCGTTGCTGGAAGCGGTATGAACCGTACCAGGCTTGATAAGGACCGCCGTCGAGTGGCGGTTGACTGGGCTCTGATCAAGATCTCGGGGAACAGAATCCACCGGCAAATGCATGGGGATTGCATCTTTGGAAATAAGGTAAGTTGGATGTCATATGTAACTTTTCTCGAGCTAATTCATAAATCCTTTAGGGGTTCCAGTACTCCAACGCGCCGACCAACCCTCCATATCAAGGTGGTTCGTTCCCGGGTGTCTGCAACGGATTGAGACTTTATAAGTCCGGGCGATCTACTGGCATGACAGCTTCCGTGCATCACGGCTTAGAATCTATTGAGCTTGCCCGGCTCCGAAGCAAGAAGGGAGCCGGATACCATCCCGTCATCACTTGGGTTAACAAGGTTGCAACTTCTGAGAGCTCCTATCCATTTGCAGAAGAAGGAGACTCTGGGTCTTGGATAACCAGAGCGGATGGGAAGGTTTTAGGGATCTTAACTGGGGGTGATGCGCGGCAGGGAACCACCTACTTCTGCCGGATAAATGACGTATTCGATGATATCAAGGATATCACCGGTGCGACTGAAGTGAGAATCGCTCCCCCGCCAGTTTAGTGACTTGTACTTAGCCTGTTTTCCAAAAAAAGGGGGGTTTGTTTACAATGCTTTACAATGCTTTACCTAAATATCGGTTAATAGTGTATTAATTATCATGTCTGAAGTTTTTGGAAATACTCCATACCAATAACGTAGTATATCTATCTCTTACTTGAGTGTCTTCGTGTTAGGAGAGGTCTACGTGGTGGGCGTCGAAGTGCATGGTGCAATGTGAGGTTGATTGAGTAGTTGAGAAAGCTAAGCTACATAAGCTAAGAAAGAGACTAAGAAATTTGAAACTTCAATTTATACCTACTAAATGCTGAATGGATATGCGAGTCGCAATGCACGATGCAAGTACATCATTTCAATGTCCCACCACTGCTTGAACAAGGCAGTAAAGGTGAACTAGGCTACAGGAGGAAGGCACTGGTAATGCTTTCTGATGAATACATATGTAAAAATAGAAAATAGTACTTCAACTCGACATGCCATATGTCGGAGTAGCAGCTCAAAAGTACAATAAATCCACCCCAAAGACAGCCCCTTAGTAAACACTCACCGCATCACAAATCCCCTGGTACGACGGAGGGCTTCGATCCGGCCATACCGCCCATCATAATACATAGGTTCATCTTCAATCAACCCAAATATCCCCAAAGCGAGGGAGTTAATAGCGCCTTGGCTGATTCCTTACAGCTATACTATATATCTCCTTACTTACATTGAGGAAGAGGTTGTCCTTTCGGTTCCAAGCCCCCAATTGAATTGGCGTTGATCCCGAGGATTCAAAATTCACCAATTCCGAAGCTTGTCTCTTCCTCCCTCTCAGCCAGGAGGAGCTTAACGAATGCAAACTCGATAAAAAAAATGCTTACCAAGGACGAGGATCGCTATCTCCACAGATTCGAGGACGCTTTCAATGAATTCTCGCAAACTTACCCGGTCCCAGAAGATTATCAGATGTGGGACAGAGCTAGTTAAATAATTCCCTCTTGAAATCTTTGAATCATACTATACGAAGGAAGTGGATGAGGACACCGTCTCAATAGACGAAGCCTCGTACTGGGTTCATATCAGGTGATTTTTATTCTATAATCTATTAATTAGTCACTAATAACTATTAGAGCTGAGGACTCTTTCAACAATACTCCACAAGGAATGAGTATGGGTCTTACACTCGGACATTCGATGCCTGCAGCCCTTCCAAAATGGTACACGGTTTCTACCTGCCAATGGCTCGACGAAAATCTAAAAATCAGTCGCCCCCATATGAAGCTTGTGACTCTCACTGGCGCAGAGGCGAAAGAAAATGAACTACTCCATGGCGGGATGGGGTCTATTGCAAATGTAATCCAATGCCGCCTCAACCAGCCAGAGTTTGAGAATGTCTCGATCTTCCCGGTATGTCTAAGACCTATAATGATCTATGCTATAGCGAAATAGCGCTAATTATGCTTATAGGTACTTATGCTTTCGTTCTTTGGGCCAAGACATGGCCGCCTCCTGCAGGCCAAATTTGACAATTCCGGTACCCTGAATATCTGGTCCTCCCCGATTTACAATTTCGTGGACAGCAATGAGAAGATGAAACTTTTCGTCCGTTACAACAATTGCAAACCCCGAGATGGTAAAGAGTCCGAGTCTGTCATTGAGGATTCTCCATCTCCTCTTGTCCAGTATCAAGCTTTACACCTAGAATCGGACAAGGAAAATCTTGCTCCCCAATAATACAAGTTTCGGTTTGATTCTACTGCATTATATGACGGATCTAAAACGTGCTAGCGGTTAATTAGTAGCTAGTTATCCTACGTCCGTCCGTGAGCGACTAGAAATCTTCCGGAGACCCAGAGTATAATTATGATACACAACGTCGTGACTCCATATAGATTAGTGGTAAGGGAAGTGGAAAGCATCGCCATACTAGATGTTGTTAAACGAACTATTATACATGGATAAGGAGTGTTTGGGATTTCAGAAGTAGCTGTGATACGCGCAGTACTGGCAGTGTTGACAGTATAACTCTAGCACGTAGGTAGCAAGTACTTGGATCTGTTCTTTCCCATTAACCCAACCATTATCTCCTCACTTCTTCCCAGGCACGCTCGTTTAGCCATTACATCTTTCTCTTCACTCACACATCCAGCAACCGCCACAATTTCTATCCCTCCCTCAGCAACCGTCCGTTACACACCAGCAGAATCACGACCTAAGTACCTGAAATGCCCCCAAACCAGCCGACCAATGTCCCATCAAGTTTCCAAAAATGGAGGGCAGCAGCCCGGAGAAAAGGTGTCAACTCGAAGACCAGCGTTCACACTAGAGGCCCATTCATGTCAGGCTCTAAGGTCGTTGAAGAAGAATTCCTACTCCTGAAAACTATCTGGCCTAAGGTGCTGCCAACCAACAAATGGCAGGTTCAAACACAGCTGGGACTAGACACCCAATTTCGCAAAGCCGCTGAGCACCTGGAAGGTATCCAAGCTTTCAATGACTACTTAGTGGCCATTCGAAACGGGTCACGGTCAAAGGATAGTGCAGTAGGTGTTTCCTGGCATCCCTACGAGCAACAGCATCGATGGTGTGTACCAGTTGCTACAGTCAAACGCCGCGGGACAGGAGAGGGCCTATGGCTGCAATAAAGAGCTTGTGGATGCCTCACTCCTTAGTTTCTTCCAAGTAGCCTGTGCGATGCACCCTAATGTGGACAGTGACTGGAATCCGGCTCGAGTACACTTAACCTTTGATTTTAGGAATGTCAAGACCGAGAAGGAGAACAAAACCTCGACTCAAACGTTTTTAGTCTATCTTGCATGACAGATGACTTCTTGGAGTCGAGAACAACATCTCGAAGCCAAGCTATTGTGGAAGCGAAATCGGGAACGCCCAAGCCATGAGCCCGAAGGCTCGTGGCAGGAGACGATGGAGATAATAACATCCTTATTGAATGACTATCCGAAGAAAAGCCTCCAAAGGAATATTACCTAGGTAAGCTTATTCATGATACTGTGTTTTGGTTCTATACTGATATAGCTACTAGGGTGACGCTTTTTGCTCAGAATGGAACCGAGATGTACATTCTCAACGCTGTTTACACGGACGGGTATGGACAGCATATGAAGAGTGACAAGCAAAAGCCTTTCGTTAAATAAGATGTGTTTCTGTGCATTCACAAATATGGACCATATTTGATCTATCCGGAGACGAAGAGGAGGGTGGAAGGAATTAGGGCCCACCAGTCTCGTTCCGGGTCTGGGAGACCACTTATGTATGGACTTTTAAGAGAAGTTAAGCATTTGAAGAAAGCATGACCATTCGAAGACCAGATAACCCACTCCATGTCTTTATAGAAGAAGAAACTTGTTCTGACAATCTCAAGGCAATTATAAATAAGTTATGCAAGATGCACCAACCCCATTTCCCGCTGTTTTTGTTCCTTGTTTTGCATCTTCATCTGCAAGAATGATAGGATCCATCAAATTTATACACCTGTAGGTGTATAGTAGAGAATTGTGGACGATGTTGTTAGGGCTACCCTGTGGCCAAAAGTGACTAAGCAGCCTTGGGCGCCCGGCGCGGGCGCGGGGAGATAAAAAAAAAAAGCGATAACACCCCCCCACAGTATATCGAACGGCCCTCACTTGACGAATTGACGACTTGATTTTGTCCTTTTCATGATACCTGTCCTGGTATGACGATCCCAACCCCTCTTCCACTCTCCGCTGAGTGGAACGACCCCGACGAATATGTCCAAGCCCTTCTCTCCTTCGCAACCGAATCGGTCATGTTCATGAACCTTTGCGGTGGCGTCCATATCCTCGATTTCTTGACGCGCGATCCCGATCTGTACGAGACACTACTGCCGCAGGATTGGCGATCATTCTTTGAGCATCACGATATCCACAGCATCTTGCAACTGCTACTACGAGAGGACATTGGCCCGCTGTGCGAACCCACCGAAACAAACGCAGGCCCCGATAATGGCAGGACTTGGAACGGAGGCGCATTCCCGCCAACAAGCCTCCTCGAATATATTCGCGACATTCGGCGATTTAGCTTCCGCCGCGAGTTCACCACACCTGAGAATAGCCAACCTCTCCCTAGTCATATTGCTATGGGCATGAACAAAAAAAAGAAGCATGAGGTGCAGCAATTCTCTCGCTATGTCGCGTCTTTGTCGGAGACGGTCAACGAGCGTCGCGGGGAACCCCTGTCTCACATTGTCGATTTTGGGTCAGGACAAAATTACCTAGGGCGCATGCTGGCAAGCTCGCCCTATCATAAACACATCATTGCCATTGAGCGAAAACACCAATACATCAGTGGGGCCAGCCGTATGGATGTTCATGCGCGGCTGGCTAAGGAAGAAAAGAAAAAGACAATGCATAATGCAAAGTTAAACAAATTGAAGAGGCAATGCATCGACTGTACCGACACCTCGGAACTGGCTCCATATCTAGCCACTTCAGAAAAGCCCGAAGTTCCTAGCTCGGGTATGGGAGCACAGCCCGAAGTGAGCGATGCAGTGCCAGAAGAATCTGCCAGACAGGATGAAGATGACACGACCTTTAACATGTTGGGCGACATGACCCTTGAAGCCGATGATGTGCTCGGCTCGATGTACGAAAAGCCACATGTACTGCACGTACCAAAGCCACGACCAGAGGTCGATACCAGAGGTACTGTCAGCTACATCGAGCATAATATCCAAGATGGTTACCTAGAACCTATCATCGAGCACGTCGTCGACCCAAAGACATCAGTCGAGACCCGGACCAGCACAGAAGAAGTCATAATTCAACCCGAAGACAAGAAGCCAAGTGATGCCCGGGTGATGGTCGTTTCTCTGCATTCATGCGGAAACCTCGTCCACCACGGGCTTCGCTCGCTAGTGCTCAACCCTTCTGTTGTAGCAATTGCCATGATCGGCTGCTGCTACAACATGGTGACAGAACGATTAGGACCAGCAACATACAAAATCCCCATCCTTCGATCCGCCCACCCTCGCCTTAGAAAGACTGGATCTTCATGGGACCCGCACGGATTCCCAATGTCGAAGCTCTATGAAAACTACCAAGCAAAGACCACAACGGGCTTCAAGCTCAACATCACAGCCCGGTCAATGGCCCTACAGGCACCCCATAATTGGGGCCGCGCCGACAGCGAAGATTTCTTCACGCGCCATTTCTATCGCGCTTTGCTGCAGCGAGTTCTTCTAGACCGTGATATCATCCCTAAACCCGATGTCCCTGATGATCTATACAAAGACCACACAGACAACCCCAACGCTGGGGGTATAGCGCTGATCGTGGGATCTCTGCGCAAGTCTGCCTTCCTGTCTTTCTCCGCGTACGTGGGTGCTGCAACGGTCAAATTGAGCCAGGATCCCATCCGGGGCGAGTTGGTTAAGGACCGCATATGCACCATGTCCGATGAGGAGCTGCAACGCTATGAGGCTGAGTACTTGCATACGCGCAAGAATCTCAGTATTGTGTGGAGTTTGATGGCGTTCAGTTCTCAGGTTGTTGAGGCTGCTATTGTGGTAGATCGCTGGCTGTTCTTGCGCGAGCATGATTCTGTTAAGGAGTGCTGGGTTGAGCCGGTGTTTGAGTATGGTCAGAGTCCACGTAATCTGGCTATTATTGGAATCAAGAAATGATTTCTGTTATAGTTTGGGTTGTCGGTTGCATTTAGAAACGGTTGGGAGTTTATGCTTTGGGGGCTTGGGGCATTATGTGGGTTATTCGGTGTCCCAGTACATATCTGGTGGTTTACAGTTGAACATGATTGCATAGAATATATCGATTGGGCCATGGAGAGAGGCATAGCCTAACATTGTGAATGGTAATTAGGCCACGACATATATTGACAAGGCTCTGGGGCCCACTTCAAGCTATACATTGCGATTCAAATCGGCATCCAGCACGCACCACTACTCTATTTCTAGCCGGCTCGCAGCTCCAGCTATGTTCTCATTTCTACTTTCCATCAGATGGAACTAGACCTCTCAATAGCCCACAAATGGGCCAAAGCTCTCGTGCCAAAATTCTCGAGGGAGGTATCCTTGCCCTTTGACTAGGTGCGAGAGAGGTAGTAGAGGATGGATGGAGGAACCAAAAGTAGGTTGGGAAAGCAAGATAGAAGAGGAGTGAAAGGTTGCAATGTTGACCTCGCTTTGATTCCGCTTGAAGGTTATCGAACATGTCACAAATCTAATCGCAACTATTACCGCGTGGTAAGTACACCATTCCTCACTCAGAAGGTCTTGCTTCCAACATCACTTTCATGAGACTTGTTACCACTTAGCGCTAGAATTACCCTGGACAAGACGAAATATTTTGAATCATGCATTAGGTTTATCTAACAGGCTATGATAGCATTGACTTTTACAACTTTGAGGTGCTCTCCTCACGGCCAATAAGGTTAGGGTGGCCGTCGTTCATTGGTCGGGTGACAGCGTAGAAAGCAACACCCTCAGTCTTTGTTGAGAACTATAAATGGGTCAGCAAGTGTATACAGGTTGATTGGAGTACAGAGAACCAACCTGAGCCTTAGATCCAACATGGAAGAATGCCCAGTCTCCAGCAACGAGGTGGTGGGTCTTGCCAGTGGCCTCATCCTGTATGTTATCAGTATCATTCGTAATACAGATTTGGAAATTGACTGGGATCTTACTGTGATATCGATTTGACCCTTGAGAACATACTTGGTCTCCTCGTAGTCGTACGCGCCGTATCGTGTAGGTCCGGGCACAACACGGTATAATCCAGTGGTCAGGTAAGGGGTAGAGTGTGAGCTCTGGGATTTAATTGAGTGGAAGTCGGCGATAATGGCGCAGTCGCCCTCGGGGATAGGGATGTGCTCATGGCCGGCGCCCTTGATAATGGTAAGAGGAACGATCTTGTTGTTAGACACTAGAGTTATGTTAGCACAAGATTTTAGACGACGACTAAGTGTATCTTACTATTGAAGCGTATAGATAAAGACTAGAGATATAGACAAGTAGGTATGAGACAAGCTGTCAGCACCTGCTTATATACCGATTGAAACGGAGCATTCTCGGTATAGATAGTGTTATCAGACCTGGAGATACGGGGTCCGGCTCCGGGGCCGTAGCTCCCGTGCTACCCCTCAAGCTTATTCAGCTGCCACTAAGCTACAAATAGGGTTAGTGTCATCGAATTAAGGTGGACCGAGACATAACGTGATCGGAACCTCACGGCCCTTGGCCGGATTATCCTGGAGGAAAACCTATCATCCATCCGTTACCTTGTCGGTGTTTTGTTAAGATCTGAGCTCCGAATGTCTCATCTGGTTGGCTCGGCCATCAAGGGACCCCGGGGCCACGGTTGCTTCTTCCCGCCCCTCGTGGCTACAGCCAATAAAAGTTATCTTTGATACTTGTGACTTGCAGCAGTATTCATGGTCAATTGGAGATGGAGGGACGGCCCCGTAAGTATCCGGGGTAGCTTCCACACCCTCGCCTTACAAGCGGTGAACATGCTTAGGCTTGGTATCGAGGCTAGACCTCCACAAAGCCCACAAAGCCTAAAGCGTAACCCAACCCAATCCGCAAATGCGCTGGGCTTTGGACCCTACCTTCGGGCCCACCGGTGGGCTATCGGCCCGGGGTAAAAGCCCACTAGGCCCATAATGGGGGACGCTGATGAAGAAGATGAGAGAAAAACAAATGACGTATAGGATATAATTGTTTGCTACGTTTGTCTACTTTTACGGCCTTAGGCCCCCGAGATCCCTAGCATTGTATATAAGCTGGTAGTATATACAGAGTACAGGCTGGAGCATACGTAAAAATGGTCGTTAATCGGCTATCTTATGTATTCCAAGACCATAGTTATGCGTAATAATGGGCTTTGATGGGGGCCCATGAGGGCCCTCATTGATGGGCTGCGGGTTGGGTTGGGCTTTGGGCCCGGGGGCCGGGCCTATCTATGGGCTTTGCGGTGGTCTAATCGTGGCCATTATTAGGTGATAGCCACTATCAGGTGTTATTAGTAATATCTTATTTAGATCAGCCTTCTGATTGCAACACTAAACGAGCATTCTCCAATCAAAATGCCCGCTGCACAAGGTAAGTTGTGTGGTCTCACTGTGAATATAGGACATACGAAGCTAGGAGTCAGCAATAGTCCTTCTAACACAGAGAAAGTAGGTTATTTAGTTTCCCTTATCCTTAGGCCAACAATTGTCGTGACTGACTTATGAATTTAATACGAACTCTTCAATATGGAGAATCCTCTTTAGAACCACAGCTCATCGTGATTTACCCTTAGTAACATATAAGCTATTGAGAGCCATGGAACAGTAGCTGTTAGGTCTGAGACAGTTCCACCAAGAAATCCCTGGTAGAATACCGCAAGTGGTTTGCCTGTGGGGAATTGAATTCGGGGAAAAATTCCCAGAAATTCAGGTACTCAAGGTAGACATCGGTCAAGGCGAGCCTCACATCTCCATCTCCGAAAACACAATGGTCCGGCTGGATTCATGCCCCGAGTTGATCCGACGTTATCTGATCCATGTCTACTTTTGGGCAGATTGTTTGGCCCTAAGACCACGACGACCAAAACTTGCTCAATTTGCCGCACAAGGGTCTGTCTAGGTGCACAGACGTGTTGTAGTTGTTTTCATCTGTAATATTTGGATCCTTTGACCTCCCTACGGTATCGAGCTATGCAGGGCTCGGTGATGACCGGTTTATGTGGTACCTCGTGGGCGCAAATGTGCTCACTTTGTCTTTAGATCTCAGGTGCTTTCAATAACCATATTGTTGAGCAATCTATGGATTTAGATCACTACTGAGTGTGGGAGAAAACAGGAGAAGAATTGTTATGTTGATTAAACTAGAAATGCAGGGGTTTATATACCCTGCTAAAACCATCTCAACATTGCTCAATTGTAGCAAACAAATAGCAAAAGGCTCAGTCTGTAGCAAACAATATGCATGCATGCATGGGAGATTGTTCAACACATATTAAAATAAGTATTGATCCTCCACTCGGAACTGTTGTTGAGATCTCTCACCGGTGACGTGACAGTAGGATACTGCCTTTCCCCCTCATAATTCTACGCTCTGAATACACTGGAATGCTTCACACTTCATAATCTGATCTACTAGTTCATAGGTTCAAAGAACCCGAAGTCCGCATATTCCCGGCTAGACCCCAGATGTTGACATGCTTTACGGGCGGGAGCTCTCTCACATGAGTGCTTTCTTCAGCCCAAGGAAAACGTCATTTCGTACAATGCAAATCTAGACCTCAATATGGAGCAAAAGCCTGCTCCAATTTGAGACGCTAGATACTCCGTTACTCGATATTGGTTTCAGTTGCACGTGGGGCCTGTTTTGAGAAGGAATGAGCACATATTTTAAAGACGGCAGCGCTTAATATTGCCTCAAATTATTTTATAGTTTCTTTCGATTTTATTGAGGTAACATTTGCCTGAATTTTAGCACGTTGGTTCCTCGAACAGCAAGACCTGTGATAGTGGGTGATTGTGGCTGCAATATGCCCCATATAGCAGTCAGCATACAATATATGGCTCCTGAAATTGATACTAGGCCTTAAAAGCAACTATGTGTTAGCTACTTCGCTTCTTTAATTTATCAACACGGAGCGGTTGCTTAACACTTGTCTTTCTTCCCACACCTTTCAAAGGGACTACCTTTCCCTCACCATCGTATATTGAAAAAGGATATCATCAAACTTGTGGCTGCCGCATTTATGACCATGACAGCAATAGATTTTGGCAGTGACCCTAAGGAGCCATCCAACATCCGGACAACAAGGAGGGAAACCCAGGAGAATGGGGATACCCAGAGCCTAGAAGGAAGGAATGAGAGAGAATTGCTTGAGCACCCTGATGAGGTTACCCAGGAAGCACAGGTTGGAGTCCAAAAAGCCGAAGCTACGGCTTTGGTGTGGTCCAAAACTGCGTTGTATGCCACATATGCCTGGTAAATCGATCCGGAGGCTTGAGCACTACCATAAAACAGACCATTACAATCTCCCCATCCGCATCATTTGTCAAAGCCAGATGAGACAATGACTGATCTGAGACCCATTGCCAGGATCTGGTTATGCTTCTTCATTCTGTCTATGCAATCGTCTATCAGCAGTAACGTGATCTACTACGCATATGCAAACTTCGCTTCAGCTCCTCAAATATCCCAGGCATTTATTGTCTCGACAATCGTTGGTGGAGTTCTTCAACTTCCCATCGCAAAGACGCTCAATATATGGGGCCGCGCTGAAGGCTTCCTCGCTTTGTTGCTGGTATTCATCCTAGGGCTTATCGTGATAGCCTCATGTGATGGTCCCAACGGGTTTGCAGCCGGTTACACTCTATACTGGATCGGTTATACTGCCCTGAATTTCATCCTGACGGTCTTCGTTGCCGACGCGTCTGGGCTGCGAAACCGAGCTTTCGTCTATTCATTTATCGGTACGCCCACGATCTGTACGGCCTTTGTGGGACCTCTTGTTGCTCAGGCATTCCTGGTCCATTCTACTTGGCGTTGGGCTTACGGCTGCTTCGCTATCATCACCTTTTTCCTCTTTGTGCCTCTCGCTCTCGCGTTCAAGTTCTACCAACGCAAAGCCGAGAGGTTGAATCTTTTTATTCGGGTCCCGAGTGGTCGAACGAGCAGGCAGTCATTTGTCCATTACTTCCACGAGTTTGATGTTGTTGGCGCTCTCATCCTTATGGCGGCCTTCATCTTATTCCTTCTGCCATTCAGCCTTGAGACTTATGGCTTTAGCGGATACTCCTCGGCGACGTTTATTGCCATGGTTGTTATTGGAATCTTGCTATTCCCAGTCTTTGCTATTTGGGAGCGGTTCTTTGCTAGAACTCCTTTCATCAAATGGGAGTTATTCAAGAAACGCACAGTTCTTGGAGCGTGCATCTTGTCAGCTGTGATTTTCTTCAACTACTACACGTGGGATCAGTATTTTTACTACTATGTGCAAGTCGTCTACAACCTCGACACCTCGAAGACGGGATACATGACACAGATATATGGCGTTGGATCGACCATCTGGGCAGTTCTGTTCGGCATCTGGATCCGCAAGACTAGGCATTTCAAGAATGTTTGTCTTTACTTCGGTGCACCATTCATGTTACTTGGCGCGGGTCTTATGATTCACTTCCGAGGCTCCCAAAGTAACATCGGATATCTAGTTATGTGTCAGATTTTCATCGCATTTGGCGGTGGCACTCTTGTCATCGGTAATGAGATGGCTGTTATGGCTGCCGCTGATCGTGATGGCGTCCCATTGATGATTGCTATGATCAGTTTGTCCTCCAGCTTTGGCGGAGCTATTGGCTACGCTGTTGCAGTCGCCATTTATTCCAATACATTTCCCCAGGCTCTGCTCAGCGCCCTTCCTGATTCAGCCAAGGCTGATTGCGAAACCATCTATGCCGGTGGCTCGGCAGCTCAGCTCATCTATCCCCCTGGCAGTGAGACAAGGAACGCGATCAATTACGCGTGGGCATACAGCCAGAAGTACGAGTGTATCACGGCAGCGGTCCTTCTCGTTCTCGCTTTCCCGGCAATTGCCATGTGGAACAATTACAATGTTGACAAAAAGCAAGTGAAAGGCACCGTCATCTAATTCTCAAAGTGTGTATTTATATCACCAATTAAATTATGACAACATGACCACTGAATATATAGCTTTGAAGAAAGTCATGAAGCAAAATATATGTTTATACTAAGATACTATATTATATTTTCTACATATTAGTAATATACATAGCAGGAATCCGATAAATCTTTGAGTAAAATATAGTTAATTCTCTGCTGCTCTGTCGTCAAGGTATCCATCTCGGTAGGTGAAAGTTGATGAAGGGTATCGGTGAAGGTTAATAAATGAGTGTGAGATGTGGATGCGGAAGTGATGTTGTTGATGAGAAAGTGATGTGGATGAAAGTTGATGGAGGTTGTTGATGAAGGCAGGGGAATGATTGAATCAGGGAATCGATGAAAGGCGAAGTGATGAGGGATGGAAGCAGCGATGAAAAAAACGAAGGTGGATGTAGCAGGATGAGCATGAAGTGAGGATTTGATTAGCTGCGAATGAGCGTGAAGTGAGAAGTAAATGATCGTGAAGTGAGTGGATTTTACGTTATATTGTTTAGGTGCAACGTTGGTGTCTGTCTTACTGCTGCTGCTGGCGGTTGAATTCGTCGATAGCCACTTCTGCGCCTACTGCGTCCCTCTCTTTGACCCATTCAGCTTCTTCCCTTGATTACCGCGCCACTGTATAAGGTAGTCTGTGCGGGGGGTTCTGTACCTGCCCGCGCGGCGTGTTCGCGAGTCGAGCACTCGCTCAACTTCGTGGCGATCAGTGTCGTCTGGGAAGCGTTCATCAGTTGTCGCTTCTGACGCTGCGGCTTCTCTGTCGAACGGGTCTGGACTGGGTGCTGGTTCCAGGTGTTCGATGCTGATGACGGGGTGTACTTTCCATGCTGCTGTACCTAAATTATTTACTTACTTTATAATCAGTATTCTCAGAATTCGGGAATATCCAGACATAAGCCCTACAAAATCAGGTATTTGACCTTTGGATGATCGAATTACTGCTGGCAATATAAACTATTGTGGCATCTACAAGGGGAAGGGGGGGGAGTTGATTCTACCTGCTGAGGAGTGAGTGCCTGAGGCATTAATGGAGGCCCGAGGCCACCACCACAACAAAAGCCAATGAGTTGTGTCCGGCACACTTGATCGCCCGTAGCCGCCTACTGCTGAGTACATTGCCTCCCGCTTCATTGAAGCCCCCAATTAAGTGTGACAGTAACTTTCTCATCCAGCCCGCCATGGATGTCCTGCCTCCACCAGAATACCCTCCGGTCCAGCCGAGCGAATATCCTCAAATTCCAACCCGAACGCCACCGGCGACTCTTGAGAAATTGTATGCTTCTTGCGTTAGTGGTGATATCCAGAAATTTCGGGAGATACTTGACTCGCAAAGTTCTTCATCGGAGGACTTTGATATATGCGACTTCTATGCGATAGTGATCGAAGCTAGACGGTGTACAGTTCATCAAAGAGCTTCTTGATCGCGGCTTGCCCATGGATCCACTCTATGCATTGGAAGCCGTCAAAATGAGGGGAAGAATGCTCTGGGAGTTTTCCTTCAAAATGGATGGAATATCAATCAGCCATAACCGAGCCCAAACCTCCCCTACTAGGGTAAGACTCCTCCCAGTAATCTAATCCATGTCATCAGAGATAGCATTATAATATTTCTTCAGCTATGCTATTGCAGATGAGGAGATGGCAGCTTGGCTCCTTGATCATGGAGCTGATCCCAATCGACAATGCGTTATTGGTCTCACCCCACTTTCCTTTGCTGTCGAGAGAGCCCCGATATCAGTCATCCAGCTCATGCTCAGTCGTGGCGGAGATGCTCGAAAAGGCCAACTCCTCCATCACGCAATCGAAGGGCATTCAGATAACATTGCGACCTTATGGCTTCTCATCGGAAATGGAGCAGATATCAATTCAACTATGTACGAGGACCATTATCCTTCTCGGGCGCTGTTCTGCTTCATGGCTCTTGGAACGGCACTGCACAAAGCAGCCGAACTCGGCAAAGTGGATGTAGTTCGCTACTTAGTCAACGAAGGAGCAAACTTGAGTATCAAAGATGCAAATGGTCACACAGCTCTGGAGTATGCGCAAATATTAAATCAGTGGGAAGTCATCCAGACTCTCGAGAAAGGGAATTAGCTTGTCTTTCTGTATTCATGATACGTGGTTAGACCTCTCAATAGCCCACAAATGAGCCCAAGCCCCCGACCCACAACCCAATCCGCAGTGGGCTATAGGCTCAGTATTCAAAGCCCATCAAAAGCCCATTTCTGTGCACAAATATAGTCTTGGCACGTATAAAGTAGCTGATTAAGAGCTGGATTTCACGCATATACCAACCAATATTTAGTTTCATCATAGAAGTAGGGTTTCAGTAGGTATTATAAAGATTTCAGCATTATGATGCCAGATTTCATATAAAATCGCTCCAAAGACCAACTTGACCACGAATTCGTACCTAGAAGGATTACTGAGTATTAGTATAAAGAGATATATACAACTATTGCGTCTATACTGAGTTGTCAATTGTAGTAGCGCTACTAGTACCTCTACTTACAATATAATTTCCTAACAAAAACAAGTACCTCTTGTAAAAAGTAAAGCTTTATGAAAATTAACTTTGCATCTTCAAACCGTCTTCTGAGTTAATTTATAAGCTTATGAGAAGAAGGCTTCTATAGCTTCATTACCAGTTTGAATACCAAAAGAAACCAGAGAAAGATATATTAATTATGCAGCTACAATAAATTGGCATGTTTATATTGTTTGGGGCCCATTACGGGCCCGAATGGGCTTTGTGGGCTTTCATTTTGGGCCCACGACCAACCAATGGGCCCGAGGGTAGGGCCCAAAACCCAGCCCATTTGGTGGGTTGGGTTGGGCTGGGCTATGTATGGGCTTTGTGGGCTATTGAGTGGTCTACTCATGGCAACGACTTCATGAAGAAGGGATTGTTGTATGATCATCCAGACTCTCTTCACTTTTCTTTACACTCTTCCATTCGACAAAGCAAGCTGCCACAAATGCGGCAACCATTAATGCCAAACTAACACGATAGGTATCCCGCAAGCCGTTCATATAAGCTCGGATCACATCATCAAGCCACTCAAGCTGGTCTAAAGTAATCAACACATTCCTCATCTCAGTAGCCCCTGCGCTTATTATCGCACTTGGGTCGACCCCACGAGCGTATGCACGAATGCCTTCTATCAGACCATTCTGGAAAACAGACTGACCGACTGCAATGAAGATAGCCCCTCCCAGTGTCTGGAAGAATGTGATGGCGGCTGTTCCCACAGGGATGTCCTCTGGCTTCAATACTGTCTGCACGGCTGTCATTGGGATTTGAAGACCAGCACCGATGCCCGCACCGACAACAATCTGGTAACCGATCCATTTCCCTGTCGAAATATCAACGTTGTATAGGGTAATGAGACCTGTACCAATAACAGCAATGGTGGTACTGGAAATCAGAACTGGCGTGTAATAGCCGACTGTAGTGACCAGAGCACCCACCATAATAGATGAAACCACAGTGGCAAGCATGAATGGTAAAACCTGAAGGCCTGCAGCCATTGCAGAGGATCCTTTGACGCTCTGGAAGTAGATAGGAACATAGTAGACAAGGAGGAAGAAGCCGCCGCTGAAGAAAAATGCAAACAAGCCGGCGGACCAAATGGTGCGCTGCTTGAGGATTGAAGGTGGTAAGGTTGCCCTTCCAGGATTCTGGCCTGCCGGGCTTTTCTCGTCTTGTTTGCTCACGTAGATCTGGGATGCGGCAAAAAGGATAGTCGACAGGCCAAACCCCACAAACAGTCCAATGACTTGAGGGCTTCCCCAGGTATAGCTATTTCCGCCCCATTGCAGGGCAAGAATCAAGCATACGATAGCTGGTATGAGCAGACTTGCACCTACCAAGTCAAGCTCTTTGATAAGTTGCGAGATAGGGGGCCCCGATACCTTGGTGTTGCTTGGTAGGTGGAGAATTAGGATGATGACTGCGATGGAAACCCCACCAACAGGAAGATTGATATAGAAACACCATCTCCAAGACAGACCATCAGTGAATGCTCCTCCAAGTAGCGGGCCTACAATAGAAGCGATTCCCCAGACCATCCCATAAACACCGAAAACGATTGGCCTCTTTGCCAAGGGAACTGTCATGGAGATGATCACCAGAGCACCGGAGAAGATGCCTGCAACTCCAATCCCTGCAATCGCACGACCAACGATCAGGACTGTGCTGGAAGGTGCCGTTCCACAAATCAGCGATCCAATCTCAAAGATGCTAACCGCAGCCAAGAAGGACCATTTCACCTGGAAATTGTCAGAAGGTCTTGTGGACGTGAGAAATAAGAGAAAGTTGCGGTAAAATACTTACCCTCAAGATCTTATAGATGCGGCCATATGACGGCTGTAGCGCTGTAGATGTCAAGAAGTAGGCACTTCCATACCAGGCAATGTCGGGGATGCTCTTGAACTGGTCCGTGATCTTTGGGATGGCCACTGCAATGATGGTTTGATCAAGAGCTACCAAAAAGGCTGCCAGGTAGATTGCCAAAATAATTATTATCACTTGGCTTGGCGGAGGATATTCAGGCTCCTTGTTGGAGTCTGGATCTTCAACGCTGGCCTCTTCATAGCTCAACTTCTGAGCTGTCTTCTCACGACCAGACTCAAGGTCTTGGGCAGTGAAAACTTCACTCATAATGATATGGAGACTAGCAATCGTAAGAGGTCTATGCACAAATATTGCCAAGACACAATTATCTTTTCAATTTTGCCTTGGAGCAGCGAGTCGAAAGAACCAAACAAAGAGACAAGACTTGTAGTTGATTGCACCAATCTCATGTATAAACACAGACATAGAATTTAGGAAAGCTTCCTTCACTTGTCATATTTGATTTTCGTCAAGGAATTACTTGAAAACCGATATGGCTTAAACCCCGCTATGTCCTATGGCTGATGTGCCCTTCACGAGAAAGGATCTAGGAGAAGACTAAAATATTACAATTACCTCAAATTTGCGCTCGTTAGTGGGAGCCTGGGCTTTTGTCACTTCTAGATTACTCATATTACTCTCAGACCGATCCAAAGGATTACTTATGTGCTTGTTTTACAATGGTGGAATTTCCCATGCCAAGGGGGTTATCTTCTGGATTTTGCTCATAATCAGCTCACTCGACTTATACTCCGTATGTTGTATGTTGAGTGCGGGAAAAGACATCCACATGTGGACTAGGTACCCACAATAGTCATTTATATATCTGTATCCATCTGAGCATTTTCACCTTTGATAGTATTAACTCAGCTCCACATACCGCACCAGACACGAGCTAGGTCGATCTAACTTCTTGAATTAATATACCTCGGACCTGTGTACTTCGTATAGTGCCAGTATTGGCAGCATGACCTTAGGTTTCGACCATCGGAGTCCTTCCGCAACTAAGAATTGCCTCAAACATGCTCGGAAGCTCAATCTTTCCACGTCATATCGAACACTTGATATTAAATTTTTCTATGGAATACGATTGTTCCTCGGTGCCATGTGTCAAGGATCCAAGGAAGTTGATATGACTGGATTCCTGTTGGCTGAGCCGATTTCCAATTGCAAATGTGGAGTCTGAGCCCCTGTATCGTACTCGAGTCACAATAAATGATATCGCCTTCCACCTACCTGGGAAGTAATTGTTGTTCTTATTATTCGTCACTTGATCTGGCTCATCCGTCTCTAGTGTATTTCACCATATTTCGCGCCCTTTTCGGCGATCTAGTACGCAGATATAATCCCGGGGTGACCTTGCTATATTGAAAATCAATATGCCATCGCTGGACAATCATCCTCCCGAATCCAACGAGAGGCCAATCTCTTCAACTGTTGAATCCGATGGCAGCCCTTTCGCAAGTTCCTTGCAGTGTACTAGTCACGTCAAGGAGATCTCGCGACTCATCTTGGATGTCTTTCTGGAGTATGCTCTCAGCAAGTTCGTTTATCCAGAAGATCGTCTCGAGGGCTATGGAGATGGCTTTCTTTCTGTCATTGGCCGATTTGTCTCCGAAGGTGCATGTGTGCAAGCTTGTCTACCTGCCTTTCCCTTCAAGTCAGTGAACAAAGTGTACAAGGTGCTCGGCAGCTTGCCAGACAAGGCAGAGGAGCTTGCCCTAGAGCGATTGAATACCCTGTGCAAGCGTGTTCGGGATATCTACCTTCCGGGTGCTAGGATTGTCATTATTTCAGATGGCATTACCTACAATGGTACGTGGACGAATTCACCAATAATATGACCCAATTTTAATGGTCACTAATGTGTTTGTGGTCCGTGATTCCAGACTTGTTGTGTATTCCCGATCAAGAAACCTGGAAATATGGCGAAGCCTTACGTGAGATGGTTGTCGAGAACGGTTTCGACAACATTTCGTTCTCAAGGATTCGAGACCTTCTCGAGTTTCCTCTGCCGGAGAAAATGAGTGAGATTATCTATGTGGCCAACTGTACTACCTTCCGTTGCTTGCTTTTGAATAAATATGGCAACCCTAACCTCAATATTGACCATAAAATTGCCACTAATCCAGATATCAAGTTGACATATCTGGGATATAAGCGATTCCTGGAGTCTGATCTTCAGTATATTTTTCCTCGAGGGGAGAATCGCTCGGCTCACAGTTACAAACGAGATTGCAAGTATGTGGCCAAGCAGATGCTCATAAGAGGATATGTAAGCAGAGAATATCCCCCATAGACACACTAGTTAGCTTCTCATACTGATCTTGGGTGGTAGGCCTTTACAGGGGTGATCAAGGACGCCTTCCCCAACCATCTGCGACTTTCAATCCACGAATCCATCTGCGGTACTAAGCTACCCATCAGCTTGCTAGACACCAAGACGGGCTTCACGACTCCATGGCACTGCTGTGTTGCTGAATTAGCGGATGGATTGTGGGTTAGTGCGCCTATGGGCGAGTTCATCCAAGATAGCCGCCTGGAACTTGTCCATGTCAATGGAAAACCTAGTCACTATCAAGAAAAGCTGCACCATAGCGACCATATCGCTATTAACGAGGCAACGGCGAGCTACCTTCAGTCGGCCAAGTCTATCGATGCCAATGCGTATGTCAACGGTACATTGAAGAGATCATCACAATTTTCATCCTGTTCTAGCGAAGTTTCCCTCTCTTCGCCTGAGGGCAAATCACCAGGCAGCAATTTCACCACACCAGATGTGCAATCGGTGCAAAACTCCTCGCCTGCGCAATCTGGCCTACGTATCGCGTTTAATGAGGCCTCTGGCCTTGCACCAATACAGCCTGAGACGAAACCCACGGTGTCAACGCCATATGGCAGAAGGTTGATCCCTCAGATAATGGATAGTCTTGCTGCCATCGACTCCGATCGGAGCGTCTTCTCTCTTGCATCACTTTCGAACGGGATCCTCAAACTCAACCCTGTCTCCGCTCGACAGTTTACCAGAGCAGTTGACAAGACTGCCTGGTGGCTTCGAGATCAGGTTGGCACCCCCGACTCAGTTCAACCTGTGGCTTACATTGGACCGCGTACGTCCAGTCGATGCGTTAAATCCCGAACTCGCTTTACTAACCCGGCCGGTTGCTTTAGATGATCTCCGACATATTCTGCTGACATATGCATGCGTCAAGGCGGGCTACGCGGTATGTTTCATAAGGACTACGATCTAAAATTGCCACTTCTGACTTCTTCTTCTTCTTCCTGGTAGGCTTTGTTCTTGTCGCCCAAAAACAACACGGACGGAGTTCTCTCAGTTCTCACGGCAACAAACTGCAATATCTGGGTCAATGCGGTCGACGCTTCTCCAGTACCTTTAGTCCAAGACGTTTTTCAAAGCCGACCTATGACGTCTTTGCAGCTTCCCATGCTCCACGACCTTCTTGATAACGAGTCCACCGAAGCCTTCCCGTACACCAAAAGTTTTGAAGAGGCCAAAGATAATCCATTCTGCTTCTTGCATACGTCTGGAAGTACTGGGCTGCCGAAGCCCATTCCCTGGTCCCATGGGCTTATTGGCACTATGGATGCAGTACGGCTGCTCCCGCCCGTGGGTGAAAATGCCGATTTGGTTCCTTGGACTTCAGGCTGGGATGAGGGGGACAAGATATACTCATCATTTCCAATGAGCCACGTGAGTAAACTCCTCCTTTCGCTCTATCTTTCGGGGTTTGGTATGGTGTGGGAGATTCTTTCGCTGACCGAAATACCAAAAGGGCGCTGGGATTATCATGGATATTTTGATGCCCGCACTTTTCAATCTCCACTGTGTCTTGGGACCAGTTGGTGTTTTGCCAAATCTCCATCTTGTGGAAAGGTTAGCTGTGGAAGCTGAGATTGACATATGGAGTATGGTCCCATCCCTTGTCGATGAACTGGGTGAAACCCCCGAAGTTTTGGCTAAGCTCCAGTCGAGCAAATTCATCTGTGCATCTGGAGGTCCTGTTAGTCCTGTCAGTGCTGGCAAGGTGAATGAGGTGGCCAGGGTGCTCAACTTGACCGGTACAACAGAGGGCCTCTTCATTGGGAATCTGAAGACAGAGCGAGAAGACTGGCTCTGGTTCTGTTTCCATCCATACCCTGGGTTTGAGTTCAAGGAGCTCGAAACGGATACCTATGAGCACTGGGCTCATCGCAATGAACATTGGCCTCTCTTTCAGGGTATCTTCCACACGTTTCCAGATAAAGATTCGATCAACTTCAAGGACCTGTATGTGAAACACCCTACCAAGCCTAACCTGTGGGCTTTCAGGGGAAGAAGCGATGATCTTGTTGTCTTGTCGAATGGGTACAAGATATCGCCGCTTGAGACGGAGGCATTTGTCACTACTCACCCCGCCATTAGTGGATGCCTTATTTTTGGAACTGGGAAACCTCAAGCGGCCCTACTCATCGAGTTGAAGGATCCGTCGAATAAAACGCCTGATCTCATTGACAGTATTTGGCAAACGATCCAGAAAGCCAATTCCATGTCGAGACACAAGAACCAGCTGCTGAGAGACTTTGTCACTTTCGCACAACCCGACATGCCCTTCTTACGAACAGACAAGGGAACAGTGAAAAGATCAGCCACATTGGCGTTGTATTCCCATTATATCGAGCGTTTCTACAGTTCACGCAGTGGTGAATCTGATAACGCTATCAGTCTGGATCTGAGCTCTACCAGTTCAGCCGAGGACTCCATCCGTACTATAATCGGCTCTTTACTTTCCGAAGCGCAGGACATTCTTCCTGATGCAGATTTGTTCGTACTTGGACTTGACTCTCTGGGCGTCTTTGCGGCTGTGAAAGCAATTCGAGTCGCTTCGGGTTTGGGAGACAAAATCGCTCCTCGACACGTTTACGCCAATCCAACTATTGCGAGCCTTGCCGCGACGGTCTACAAGCTGATGCATGAAGCAAAGAGTGTTAAAGATGTTATTTCTCTGAATAAATTTGGGTATGATGCCTCTAACCTAAATGATATGATCGCCCAGCACAGGGCGCGGCATCCGCTTGAACGCCTTCGACTATGTCAACCCCAACCACGGCATGGGAATTGTCCTTTACTTCTCTATCCATGAGGAGACCTCTTTTGAGCAAATTTTCACCAATCTTCAAGAAGGACTCAATCGCACATTCGATATGATACCAGCTCTCAGTGGCAAGATGATGCACTCCTCTGACCAAGAAATTGGCTACAGCAAAGGAGATCTCTGTGTGACAATTCCGCCACTACCCATGGCGGCTTCTGCACGAAACCGCCTCCTGTACAAGGATCTCTCAGATGTTCTTCCATGCTTTGGGAAGTTACGGGAAGCGGGTTTCCCGCCGTCTGCGTTCAACGACAGCCTCGTTCTGCGAGACGATCCCTTCCCCACATTCCCCGCAGACATTTTCTCTAGCCAAGTGAACTTCGTTTCTGGTGGTTGCTTAGTTGCAGTTGATCTGAACCACTGCTGTCTCGACGGTGTCGGGGCCATGGTCACCCTCAAGGCCTGGGCGGAGAACTGCAGATATCTACAAGGTGACCACGCGGCAACTTGCAACTGGTATAGCCCTGAGAGTTTCAATCACGCTTTGCCAGAGATCATTCACGAGCAAGAAGGATTGGCTCGACCGGTCAAAGAGATTGATCCTGGCACATGGGGTTTCTTACCCTTCTTCCCACCTGATAACAACAAAAGCAAAGAAACTCCCATTGACATCAAGCACCGTGCGTTACCTCCTGCGCCTGACTTCAAGTTGCATGATATTTGGCCACTTCCCCGGGCCGAACGGTGTCCTAAAACGACACTCTTCCTGATTAAGCCGGACAAGCTTGAGAAGATGAAGCAACATGTCATTTCCGACCCCGAAGCGAAGGGGGTAATCAAATCAATAAGTGACATTGTGCAAGCCTTCCTATGGCGAGCCGCTATCAGAGTGCGATATAGGGTAGCCACGGAGATCCGCAAGCAGACGTTCAGGCCAGATGAGGTGTCTATTCTTGAGCTGCCCACCGATGCCCGTCCATACTTCTCTTCACTATTGCCTTCGACATATATGGGCAGTCTACTCATTCTCAACCGATCAACTATGCCGATCCAGACATTGTGCTCCAATGAGACGACTATTGGTCGTGTCGCTTATCTACTCCGTCAATCCGCCGCGCGCATCACCCCTTCAGTCGTTCACGACGCGTTTTCAATTCTGCTGTCACTGTCAGACCATGATCGATTTTCGACGGCGAATATGGGTCTTGAACATATGAATGCTATGATTTCCAACATGATGCTATTCCCAACAGAGGAGATTTGTTTTGGAGACGCCTTCTTTGCTAATGGAGGGTTGCCCGAGTCTTTAAGACCACAGCTTGAGCGTGGAAACGGACGATTCCGATTCCTCGTCATTTTCCCTATTAGGAAAGACGGAGGAATCGAGCTGGCTTTTGGTACTCATCCGGAGGAGTTGGAGATGTTCCAGGCAGATGAAGAGTTTACGAAGTATGCTGAACTTGTAGATACGTGCTGCTGAATTCATTCCGTCCCGGTGGGTCATAGTATAGTGTATAATATAACCCGACATCAATTGATCCAATTTTCATTCACCTGATGTACTAAAATGACTTCGCAATTTAGATTATAAATCCTCTAGAAATGAGTTTGGTAAAGAATTTTATTAGATTTGCGACACGATTTGTTACAAGTACTATCATTCTCTCTTCACTGAATTTCCAACTGTTCTCATCCTATGCCCTCATCTAGGTCATCAAAACATAACACATAATGTATGCTTCAAGCAAAAGCAGTCCACTGCGGCCCACAAGCTGCCGCAACTTCTCGTGCCGGTCTACCAATCATCCCCTTCCAGAACGCAGACGTACCAGAAGGAACGAGTTCTTCAATTTCCAAAGCCAGCAATGCATCAAAAGTCCAATCCTGGCACCGTCCAATTGAATTTCTAGGAGCAGGCTCCTTCTCAATAACCTTGATCGCGTCGTGTCGTTGTTGAGAGGTCAGATCGGCAATCTTGCACATGCCCACAGCTGCCTTGTCGACGATCTTGGTGGCGTACCGAGGCGCAAATCCGTACCATAACCTGTCTGCATCGATGATCTCGACTTGGAGGAGATCGCCGAATTCCAGGTTCCCGGGTTTGTTGATCATGAACCCCCAGTGGGATCGATGCGTGGGGCTATCGCCAGGTCCGAAGACTTCTATTGAGAGGTTGTAGGCCATTTTGTACTATGCGGTCAGTCTGAATTTCATGCATTATCTATGCAGTCTTTGAGGAATGTGATGTGATGGGTATGTACCTTTGGGTAGATTTCTGTATCAAAAGTTCCCCTGGGAATAAATTGTTGCGAGATGTGGTATCATAGCTTGGGCAACGAACCTATACTAAAGCGTATTGGGATCAGATGACTTGGATGTGATCGAAATTGACGAATGTGAGAACCCGGCCAATTGTGCGTTGTCGATTGGCGCCATAACCCCTCCTTGACAGGTCGAATATGCCACTAGTTTGGACTACAAAACATATCCTACTGAATGTCGACAGATATTACTAAAAGGCTGATATATCTATTTCACTACCACAATCGAGGTCATCGCATCCTTATTTTCCAGGTGCGAGGACACGAGCTCTAGCTCTCCTATATTGTATGCCGCATGTCTTACCCCCATGTCTCACCCCCAGATATTCAACACAGCATAGTCAAATCGTGAACTAATCTTCAATTTTACACATGTAATGCTTAATGCTGTATGTTCAACTAATCTCCACACTTCCCTCAGGAACACCCTGCCTACTCCGCAACCTGCGCGCAAAGAACTGCATAACAGGCAACATCTCCTCGCGATTCGACGGCATCCCATCTCCCTTCCTAGCATACCGGCTCACCTCAACAAACTCAAAAACCTGATTCGTCCTACGCACCGCCTCATCCGAAACAGCCACCGAATCCCTCCCAGCAACCATCAGCACCGGCGACCGATTCTTATCCCCGACCCTGGATCCAGACAAAGGATACGGCGCCCCGATAGAGATAACTCCAGAAAGAGCACCGACCTCACCACTATCGACATTACCATTTCCCTTCAGTCCGATCTCCCGGGCAATAGCCAGCGCAGCCATCCCGCCCTGCCCGAAGCCTAGCACCATAATCTCGCGCAGCGCGTACCCGCATTTCTGCACGAGTGTGCCACGCACGACGTCTGACACGAAGGTTTTTGTGCTACGCGTTAGGCCGGCGTCCATGTCTAGTGCGCCGGTCGCGGAGTCGAAGGAGACATCGTCGCCCCAGTGGAAGCCGCCCAGGTCGAAGGGGAGTGGGGCTGTGCCTTGGACTGTGACAACGGTTGTTTCGGGGAGGCGGATGGCTTCCGCGAATTTTGTGAACGAGGCGGCTGTGTCGCCGAGACCGTGGAGTAGGAGGAGGATGTTTGGGGCTGGGGATACGGACTGGGAGGGGGAGGAGGGTGCGGGTGTAACGGTGACGGTGAGTTCAGACGGGAAGTCGGATGGAGCGGGGGTTTTGGTGGGCATTCTGAATTGAGTAGAGTAGAGTCAAGTTGAGCTGAGCTGAGTTCAGTTGGAGCTTGCGGAGCTTGGAGCTTGGAGCTCGGAGAATAGCGCAAGATGTGGCTGTGTCAGTAGATGTGGCGTAGTTCTCAGCCCCACGAATTGTGGCTACAAAGTACGTGCGTAGTTATTAACTAGTTAGTAGGGACACACGGTACGGAGTACTCCGGACGATGTATAATGCCAAGACTTTTATAATGCTCAAGGATGTATTTACGGGGACAGGGTCTGACATCAATTGGGAGACTAGTTGAAGTCCGGACGGTGCAGGTTATGGTATTGCGGTTGCCTGCCGTTGATCAACTTTGATATCAACAATATCAACATTGATATTATTGAGATGGTCAATCGTTAGATGAGGTGAGAGAGACATCGACTATTGCCTTCACATTATGCGTTATGTTCTACTTGGAGAGTGTAATTGATTTGACACATGTTGCGTTGTATGTAAGGAACCCGACTAGCACCCAGTCGTAGATAGTAAACAAAATTTATATTTTTCTACACATATCCCGGGATCCATCTAGACAATCATGTGCCGACTGACATGATGATAATTATGCACCTAAGCTGGTCTGCAATCGATTACAACATAAATAGATGTGCTATTTTAGTCAAAGTGTGGCTTGAGGTCCGATTCTCTAGTACGTAACTGGTTTGGGGTGAGTCCGCCGGTATTTTATTAGGAAACGGGCCTAACTGTAAGTTTATCAATACAAAATCACTTCTTAATATAACCTCTACCAAGTCGCCACATATTAGGAGGTAATAGTAATTGCAATCTTGGAGGCTATACCCGAAGTTCCATGTTCACCGCCACTCTTCTCGTGGCTAGTGTTGCCGAGACTTATAAGGCGACGACAAGCCTTAGAGACAGGCTTGGCTCGGTTAAACCAGGGTGAATCAACTTCTAACTACGTAATGAGTACCGTATAATTGACCTGAAATGGAGCTAGTATCGTCTGTGTCATCTTCTTATTCGTCTATTTATAGCGGAGTAGGGCTGAGACGACCCATTTTGGGTCCATCAGATCGGCGCGCTATTGGACCTCGGTGGGACACGTACTCGTAATGCCGAGCGCAAGGGTAGAAAGTTGTACTGTACAACATATGTTTAAGGTGATGGCAAGTACCCCGCTGAAAGCAGGGTTAGTAGTACAACATACACGGTGTAGTACCGTGCTACATATGTGTTGTCAAATTGGACAGTTGGACATGCACGTGTAATATTCCTTGGGGCAACCCCTGGACCAAACATCGGTACTGGGAACCAAAAGGTGGTTCAGCTACAATTTGGTAAAAGCTAAAACAACTCCTGGCGGGGATCGTGATACAAAATCCTCCGTATCCGTTACTACCGGTGGTCCTCCAATGAAGTCGTAGACTAGCGACACGGTGATGCCGATGATTCCACCGTAGCTCCCAATGAAGTCGTTTCCTCGTCGCCCCGAGATATCCGACAATAATAACAACAATTCGAGTATCTGCTATATCTTCACCAGCCACAGGCCAATACTCTGGTAGATGTGTCTCGTTCGTATGCTGGAGTGGCATTTTGGCTCCATCCTTTGAATATCTACACATCGTACAACGTACATATATGTACATATGTTGTCGGAATCAACTCAACCACTATTCTCGCAGATCGGATGGTGGGGCAACCAACTCGAGCTGAAACAGAGGGGAGAAAGCTACTCCCGACTCTTAGTACAACGTAGACTACGTAGCCATTCTAGAGTATTCCTCCTCTTCCCTGGGTATAAGATCCCCTCATACCCCGCTACGTTGTACACTTCTTTTCCTCCATCACTCTACAACCCATCTCTCACTTCCCTCTTTTTATCTATACACATTCACAATGGCTTGGGGCTGGAGTAAGTTCAGCTTTCCCTCATAAGACATCTAGTCCTTACTTGCTGGCATGCACTAGGGCCCGACCCGACCTGCATAGCCGGCGATATCCCAACACCCCTCCATTGGTCACCAAAGCGAAAAGCCATGCTAACGCCAAGCTAGACGAATCCGAGAAGGCACACCAGGAGGTGTACAACGGTGAGCAGCACCACGAGGGCAAGTTCTCCCACGAGTTCGCTGCCGGTGCCGCTTCCTTTGCCGGCATGAAGGCCTACGAGGACCACCAGCGCAAGGATGGTACGCGAAACACCGCATTTCATTCGCAATGTAATCTATCTTGGACAATATTCTGACTTGAATTTGAACACACAGGCAAGCCCATCAAACACGCCTTCGCCAAGGAGCTCCTCGCCGGTATCGTCGGCGGCGAGGTCGACAAGCTCGCCGAGAGCAAGGGTATGGACTGGGTTGACCGCGAGAAAGCCCAACACCACGCCAAGAAGAACGCCGAGCACATGTACGAGGAGCGTCACGAGCGTGGCAACTACTAAGCCACTCGTTCCCACGATAGCAATGGATGAATGATGATACTTGTTTTATGAGAACCCTGTGATCGTATGTTGTATGTAGTAAGAGAGAAAGATATGACCTATCAAACAATTTAAACATCTCAGCCCCGTACCTGGAAAGAGCGGTGAGGTAAGGCGTCCAATGTAACACCAGATCGATATCGATATCGATATCCACATCCCGAGGTCGTATGTAGGTTTGTATGTACGATGCACGAGCTTGCATGACATAGTTCCGACAGTCATACGTAGGGCTACATACGGAGTACGTTTACCTGCGTCTTGAGACACTCGCTCGGTTCGACAGTAAATATGCGCTAGCCTTAACAGGGATGCCGGGGGTTTATTTGAACCAGTCATCACCATGAGAACCCGCCGACCGCATTCCGGCCACATTCCAATGCAGTCGTAAATTAGATAGGAGACTTGTCGTTTGGTTAATCGCTCGTTAATTGTGTCCGACTTGGGTATTTTCTTTTTCTTTCCGGATAGGAGTTGACCGTTGCGAGATTGAATAATGAATATAAGTCCTGAAGTGTGGAAGAAGTGAGGATATTGGCAGTTCGTGGATTCCGCAAATCTTCAGGAATCTGGCCTTGTGGGTCTAAGGATCCAGTAATAACCAATCAGAGTACAAGGCTGGCCAATAGTGGGCTTGTGGCCTAACAGTTCAGGCGCCAAAAGCAGATGAGCTCATACACGTGCCAAAAGTATAGGTCCAGCTACAGAGTTTGCGGTGTTGCAGATTTTCTGGGGAGATTCTCGAGATTGAGTATATCGGCTAGGAATCTCTACTTATTTTTTTGTTCGAGATTTTTTCTTTCCGATACTATTCGTCCACCCCTATCTCTTCTCCGGAGTGGCGGCGCTAGGCTTTGGTCTACCTTTCGCTCAAGCTTTCGACCCCTCACACTTGTGTGAGATTTGATGATCGGATCAGAGCCGGCATCCCCAGGTATAAATCCGTATGCAATGACGGTGGTTTGTTGGTCAGGATGAAATTTGCCAAGTTTGTATTCCCCGTGACATTGTGCGACATTCCAGTGGCTGACTGAAATCCCCAGAGAGCTGGAACAAGAACTTGTTCCTGAGTGGCGGGCAAAGTATCTCGACTACAAGGTTGGTCGTTGCCACCATATTTGATGTACCAGAGCCGTACTTACCTGGATTGGCTGTTTAGACCGGCAAGAAGAAAGTCAAAGCCATCACTCGAGCCCTCCAAAAGGCAAACCGCAGTCCCCATGTCCCGTCCAATCGACAGCCCACTTCCACCCCGCAAGGTCGCGCCGCAGCCTCCGCTGCTCTCACTCCCTCCAATACCGATAAAGAACTCGATGTAGGAGAACACAATAACCCATCGACGCCACACCGAGGCGCTAGCAACTTGCCATCAACAGCACGCTCCACACCGGCCCCCAAAACCGAGCGACAACCGCTTCGCACGCCAGGATCGCGGTT
Organism: Penicillium thymicola; assembly: GCA_030142185.1. Lineage (NCBI taxonomy): Eukaryota > Fungi > Ascomycota > Eurotiomycetes > Eurotiales > Aspergillaceae > Penicillium > Penicillium thymicola. The sequence continues at coordinate 35,827 of LACB01000054.1, forward strand.
TTCTGAAAATGTTGGTAGTTATGGAAGCATACTCGCGACGCCGCCACAACACCATACTGCAGGTTCGGACATAGCCTCCTTTGAACTTCCGGACCCGGCACTTGACCCAGACGAGGAATATCTGCCACACGAGGATACTGCAAACAGATCTAGGAACCCCCGGACACCTTCCCCGGTCATGGATCGCCGTAGCATGGCGAACATGTCACCCTCTCACCCTATACCAGAATCCCTGCCGGCCCAGAGTCCTCGATTGGACCAACGCACGAGTTATCAAAGTCAGATTGGGGACGCCTTGGCAAAGGTTCCATCGGGCCACCGGACATCACAGCTTCTGCGGCGCGTGTTCACGGCGGAGGGAGAGCCTGGCGGGAGATGGTCACAGTTTGATGCTGGCGCTGGCGCTGGTGCCGAGGTTGACAAACGGCAGGACGAGTTCTTCGAGTTCTTGGATAGCGAGTTGAACAAGATCGATGCGTTTTATGTGATGAAAGAACAAGAGGCCACCGAGAAACTACGGGTCCTTCGCCAGCAGTTACATATTATGCGAGATCAGCGCATCCAAGAGGTCCTAGCTTCTAAGAAAACCTCCAAATTTGATGACTCGGATACACAGCAACGGCCAAATGGATTCGCAAAAATCAAGGGTGGTCGAATCAAGGATACATTAGCGGGAAAGAATCGCTTCGGCAAGAACACGGAAGCACTGGCGCAGATGGCGACTCCTGGCATGCAACCCCAAGAGCGGGATTTCATCGCCAACCGGAGGGACTTTATGCGGCGGCAGGATCCGCAAAGCCAGGAAGTGCCGTATCGATCTGCTAAGCGCAAGCTCAAACATGCGTTGCAGGAATTCTACCGCGGAGTCGAGCTTCTCAAGGGATATGCTTATTTGAACCGAACAGCCTTCCGGAAGATCAACAAGAAATACGACAAAGCGGTCAACGCCCGCCCTCCGCTCCGGTACATGTATGAAAAGGTCAACAAAGCGTCCTTTGTACAGAGTGATGTGATTGAGAGCTTGATGGTAGCGGTCGAGGACTTGTATTCCCGTTACTTTGAGCGCGGCAATCGCAAAATCGCCGCCTCCAAACTCCGCCATACAATCAACAAATCTGGCGATTACTCACCGAATACTTTTCGCTCCGGTCTCTTGTTGATGGGTGGAACTCTGTTTTCCATCAAGGCTTTGGTTGATGCTAAGTCAAATCTCCGCTCGGCTGAGATCGCTGAACAAGTTCGGACCAGTTATCTCCTTCAGGTAGGTTTCTCACCCTTTCGTCTATCCTATGACCTCGTTGACCAATCGAGCAGATATATGGTGGGTATTTCCTCATCGTGTTTCATTTCTTGCTCTTCTGCTTAGACTGTATGATCTGGACAAAGTCGAAGATCAATCATTCATTTGTTTTCGAATACGATAGCCGACACACCTTAGAGTGGCGTCAGTTGCTAGAGGTATGTCCTATTTCGCGTTCATAGCTATGATGATTTATCCTAACGAGTATAGATCCCTTCTTTCTTCCTTTTCTTGATGGGCCTATTCATGTGGCTCAACTTCTCATGGTACAACCACATGTATATCTACTGGCCTGTCGTCCTTATTGGCTTGACGATCATCATCATTTTCTTGCCGGCCCGTGTTCTTCATCACAGGAGTCGCAAATGGTTTGCTTTTTCCAATGTGAGTTCATATAACATCATATGAGTGTCGATTGGCGCATCTAACCGATTTAGTGGCGGCTCTTGCTTGCTGGAATCTACCCCGTCGAATTTCGTGATTTCTTCCTCGGCGACATGTACTGTTCTCAGACATATGCCATGGGGAACATCGAGCTCTTCTTCTGTCTATATGCCTCGTACTGGGACTATCCTCCCAAGTGCAACTCCTCCCACTCTCGACTGTTGGGCTTTTTCCAATGCCTTCCCTCTGTCTGGCGAGCTTTCCAATGTATTCGCCGGTACGTGGACACGAAAAACGCATTCCCCCATCTCTTGAACTTGGGAAAATACATATTTGGCGTCCTCTACTATGCCACTCTCAGCATGTACCGCATCGACCTCCAAACGCGGTTCCAAGCCTCCTTCATTACCTTCGCCCTCCTGAACGCCGTCTACACCTCAGTGTGGGACCTAATCATGGACTGGAGTCTGGGTAACCCATACGCAAAGAACCCAATGCTCCGTGAACTCCTCGCCTTCCGTCGCGTATGGGTATACTACGCCGCAATGCTGCTGGACGTCGTCGTCCGTTTCAACTGGATCTTCTACGCAGTATTTATCAAAAATATACAGCAGTCTGCCCTGCTCAGCTTCATGGTCGCGTTTTCAGAAGTCTGCCGCCGCGGCGTCTGGTCCATCTTCCGCGTCGAAAACGAGCACTGCACGAACGTCCTCCTCTTCCGAGCTTCCCGTGATGTCCCTCTCCCCTACGACATCCCTTCACCAGCTGCACCCCCCCTCGACGGCTCCGCAGAAGACGTGCAACTCCAAGAACAGCAGCACGCCGCAATACCCTTCATGTCACCCGGCGACATCGAGCACGGCACCCCCTCCATGTCCAGCCTGCGCGCCCGCCACCGCCGCCCCTCGGTTGGTATCGGCCGAGTCGGCACAATCGTGGCCTCAGCCCATGCACAGGATTTCGAGCGAAAACGTCTGCCAAATTTCATGTCCAGCGCGAGTGTAGGACGGGATATGGCGCATGACGCGGATGATAGTACGGACGAAGACGACGAGGCGGATCTGAGCACAGATGACGATTCGGGATCGAGACCGGTTTCAGAGCGCAGGGATACGATGGGTCGGATTGTTGAGTAGGTTTCATAGTGGCAAGCTATGCCATTTTGCCTATCGGTGCCAATGACCAGGGGAGATATTTTCTATCGGCCCCGTCCGGGGGCGTCGCCCCGTTTGATGTGATGTGAAATTATAGATATGTCCAGTACTTTGTATATACTTCTTATCTTGCTATACATAAATATTAACACTTGGCTTTCTTGTCAGCTCTTCTCTTCGCCACAATCATATTATAAGATACACCTACGGTTTTCGGGCCCGTGTTCTGGTTTCGGGCAGTTGTTTCCTCGGAATGGTATCCCGTCTGGTACGTGCTCCTGCCCCTTCTGTACACATCGCCGAGCTACGGAGACATTTCCTGATATGAAATCGGGTAGGCTTCCGCGAAGAAAGACCACCTAGCCCTGTTGTTCGCCAGTGCTGCCGAGTAGCGACCTAGGTAGGAGGTAGTTGGGTCCGCTTCTTTCCTCTTCTTCTTTACCTCAGTTAGTGCAATGAAAATCACCGGGTAGGTGTCCGCGAAGCTAGTGCAGGGATCAAATATATGGTATCCTGAGGCTGGTTGTTCGCCAGTGTTTCTTCCGAGTAGCTAGGGAGTAGTTTGATCCCCTTATTTCCTCTTCCTCTTCTTCTTCTTCTTTTCCCCAGTCACTGCTCATACACTCCATTTCTCTTTCTCTCCTATCTCAGAATGCTACTATAGCATGAGCAAGGTGTGCACGGATATTGCGTGAGGAGAACTGCAGTTGTCTGCGTGTGTGCTTGGACCGAGAGTTCTGAACTCCGATGTTCCCAGTCTGAGGGGGCTGTCTCCAGAGTGCAGGTGATTCCGAGCTAGATCTTGCACAGTGAACCTAAATGTCTCGTATGGGCCAGCCTCAAGGGTGTCTAGATCCTGCATGGCGAGCTTTTTGTCTTGGTGGGCGAACATTGAAACCGAATTGGCCTAGCGGTGTATGTCCGCTGGTATTTGTATTATACCCCTTGCCTGTAGTGCAACAATCACGCCAGCAGCGTTTGCCAAAATGCTATCTTGATGAAATAGTAGATAATCGAAGCGACGGTCGTGATTGGTATACGATAAAAGTATACCGATTCGATATGATCCGGATATGTGAGGGGTGGGTTGGCAAAAAGAATCATGATTTCAGCGGTGCCGTAAAAGAGGAAGAGAGAAGAAGCCAAATCAATCTAGAACGGGTCCAGAGTTTCCTTGTCGGCTTGATCATCAACTAGTGATATATTTTTGCCACTGATAACATCCTATCTATTGAGGACAATCTTACTTTGTTTGTCTTAGCGTAGGACATCCACGTTAGGGCTCTTCGTGGCATTATTTCTGGAAGGTAACCCCGTGCATGGCTCGTGCATCTCACGGACTCATTTTAGAACATCTGTTTCAGAGAGGAAAGCCATTGATAAGGGTGGATCAATACTACATAAATCAACTATGATGTAGTGTGAGGAGTTTATCTACGGAATACTTCGTATTCAATACCATGATCGACGTTTCAGCTCCGGGGCCACTTCATACGCCAATTTAAGCAGTCTTCCTGGCACCGACGATCACACTAACTCACGTATACCAAAGGGGTCAAACTATAAAGTTAACTACCTTATAACATGTGATCGGTGACCGGGACGCCTGCCGGTCTCGGGAGCAAATGCCTCATGGGCGGGCAGCCGGCAACCGGATGCTTGGCCGACATGAAGGCCCAAGCCCCCTTTTTTGCCTTCTGCCTTTAACCCCCTCATGACGTGGTACTATAGTGTTGGCCTAAGCTTGTTCAGCTTATCTGGATGTTGTGTATTTTGTGGATTTTGTGGATTTGATAATTATCAATTCGAGTTTACTTATCTTAAAAATGCAAGTTAAACTGTTCAATTGTGCGAGAGATAAGAGATCTGATAACAATTCATAAATGTTGTTCTTCAGACATGCTTGTAGCATGAATCAAAATGATATTGTTGTATTGTACGCAGGGATATAAGACAAGCGGTCGGCGTGTTCCCAAGGGTTTGGGGCGTAAGGTAGTTTAGTTAAGGTTGCACAAATTCAGACTTCTCCGCGTCTCCCCCATGGGGAAGTTCGAGGGGATCCAATTACCTTCACTTTTTACTCCACATCTCAAGTCTCCACGTACTTGGTCACCGGTAGTCATAAGTGCAAGAATATGCAAAAATGTGTAAAATGTTCCAGGATAATTTATTAATTCCCAGTTTCAGGTGGATCTACACGTCTGAAATTGGGCTAGCGTATGATTCTGGGAAAAGTGAGTGATTATACTGAGTATCCACAATTCGAGTGCAGACGAGTCACCATTAACTGCATTGACTCCAATTAACTAACTCTTATCTGTTTCTTTGGCCGCCCCATCTATCAGGCAGATGGTCGGAGGAGAGAGTTATAAGCGGTGCAACATCCGCATACTCCGAGACCCGGTTTTTGTATCCGCCGTACATTTTCCCATTCCCCATTCCCCATTCTCCAATATGATAGATATGAAAAAAGAAAAGGACCTTGAAGGTCTTACTCCCTCTCGAAGCAATGATATCCAGACTAGTGCTATTCACAACCACGACGATGTCTTTGGAGAGATCACCGAATCCGGTCCCAACTACCGAAATGTATGTTTTTCTTTTTGTTCTTTTTTTTTTCTCCCCGTAAAATTTCCAATTGGGTCAAAAATAACACCTCTTTAGGTAGGATGGGCAGGAACAGTGATCCTCATGATGAAGAGTCAGATTGGCCTCGGTGTCCTTTCTATTCCAGCTGCGTTTGATACATTAGGCCTCGTCCCAGGTATTATCTGCCTGCTCGTCGTTGCCATCATTACAACATGGTCCGACTACATGGTCGGCGTGTTCAAGCTCAACCATCGTTCAGTCTATGGTATCGACGATGCAGGTTTCTTGATGTTCGGTGCCATCGGCCGTGAGGTTTTCGGCGCTGTATTCTGCCTATGTAAGTCCATACAATTATAGCCATTATAGACTCGCTTCTAACCTGCTGCTCCAGATTGGATTTTTGTCGCTGGCTCAGGAATGCTCGGTCTTTCAATCGCCTTCAATGCTGTCTCGACTCATGCCACATGCACAGCTGTTTATGTTGCTGTTGCAGCCATCGCAGGGATCGGCTTCGGCAGTATTCGCACTCTCGGAAAGATCAGTTGGCTCGCCTGGGTTGGATTGACTTGCATTCTGCTCGCAAGTAAGATCTCTCCCATGCTATCCTCGCGCCATATAACATAGCCCTAACCGATTCGTACTATAGTCTTCATTGTCACTATCGCTGTCGGCGTTCAGGACCGTCCGGCCTTAGCCCCGCAAGAGGGAACCTGGGTATCTGACTACAAGGTTATCGCCAATCCCTCATTTAGTCAGGCCATCACTGCCGTGTCCTCGATTGTTTTCGCCTACGCCGGTACACCGGCTTTCTTCTCTATCGTGTCTGAGATGCGCGACCCTAAATACTATACTCGCTCCTTGATAATCTGTCAAAGCGTCGTGACGGCTGTCTACATTACTATCGGCGTGGTGGTCTACTACTTCTGCGGTTCTTATGTTGCCTCGCCTGCTCTTGGTTCCGCCGGTGCCACTATGAAGAAGATCAGTTATGGCTTTGCCATTCCCGGCCTTCTGGTGAGTGTCATGCTGTTCATCCATGTAAGTACTTGCTCTCTCAGATCTCAGGATCTCAGGATCAAAGGATTACGAACTAACACAACACTACTAGCTCCCCGCTAAATTTATCTTCGTCCGCGCCCTCAGAGGCTCCCAGCACCTCACCTCCAACAGCATGGTCCACTGGGGCTCTTGGATCGGCTGCACCGCAGGAGTCGGTCTTATTTCCTATATCATCGCAAGCGCCATTCCAGTCTTCGACAGTCTCGTCTCGCTTATCGGTGCTTTGCTCGGCACATTCATGTGTTTCCAACCCATGGGCTGCATGTGGCTGTACGATAACTGGACCAAGGGCAAGGTTGACCGATCCCCGAGATGGACGGCCATGGTTTGCTGGAGTGTCTTCGTTGTTGTTATAGGTACTTTCATGATGGTCGCTGGTACATATGGCTCCATCGTCAGCATTATCGCAACCTATAATGCTACGGGCGGTTCGGCTGCTTGGTCCTGCTCGGATAACTCAAATTCTTCATAGATCGATGGGATCTAGAGGTCAATGGCTGTTTTTTTCTACTATATTTGATACCAATGTATTAGGAAAGCTTATATATATTGGAGGCTTGTTAGCAATATCATACATTTCGAAGACGTTTCTGTACTAATTGTAAGATCAGTGCTGAGGCCAGTTTCCCTTCGAATACATATTCGAGGCGGTTATTGCTCATCGACTCACAAACAAACATGCGGTGCATTATCATGGGATATATCCCCAGTCAACCCCTGGAAATGTTACATACTTCCATCCTAGAAATTCGCTAAAAAGACAAAAATTTGCAAATTGCTGCAAGATGCCTTCACCACACAACTACACGAAATATCCCCACAGAGATACCTCGCAGTCCTAACCGCTAATCGTATCTAAACGGATTCTTCGGCAGATTATCAAGACCCGGAATATCCAGCCCACTCGAAATCAACCAGGTGATGAATATCACAATCCTCGGAATCCTCATTTACTTCGCGAGACCTGTGTATATTCGATTCATACGGGAGATCATTGATCGTACCTTCATCAGTTATCAAACGATGTTTACCCACAGATAACTGAAATCAAAAGTCTGGAATTCTTTTTACAGCTTATATGGGTTCGTGTCGCCCCGGGTGCGTGCGCTCTCTGCTCCCATTTGAGCGATCGCGTGGAAGGTAAGAGACTAAACACCCTTCCGAAAGACCATATTCTTCGTCTTCTGAGTATACTACCTGGTAGTCTGTGGTGCCATGTGACACGCTACTGACAACTGTGATCTGTCTTCTATCTAATTTTGATACTCGCACCTCGTATCTCGTATGACAGTGGCTAACAAATGAGTGCACAAGATGAGCAACGACACATTCCACTACTTTTTCAAGCTGCCTCTAGAGCTACGCCGCATGATCTGGATGCACTGTCTACCGCATCGAATAGCAGAAGAAGATACCCCTGACAGCTTTTTCGACGGCTACAAATCCAAACACGTCTGCTGGAACCTACGCATGACACTCCAAAATGCGCAGCTGCCGGCCATTGCATATATCAACAGCAGGTCTCGGCAAGTTGCATTGGGGCAAGGACGCCTATTGGAGCCGGCTGATGTGAGAACCATGGAGTCGCTATGGGTGCAGCCGCATCGAGATGTGCTGCATCTTAACTGGACGCGAGTAACCTATGCTTTATGGGGAGTTGATTCCGACGCTCCAGGCTGGGTCGACGAGTTTATATTGCAAGCGAAGGATCTTGGGATGCGACCTTCTATCGCGGCAGATCTTATTCACTTTTTTTAGCTTGAAAGCAGTGTTGGATTGCGATGGCGATGCCCTATCCACTTGTTGTCCGCGCGGCCGAGCACGACGAGCCCAGGGCCGATACCAGCAAAGTATCCGTTGTAGCTATCAGCACCAGGCTTAGCGTTAGAAACACGGAAGATGAAGCCGCCGTTGCCATTAGCAGTGGAGGCGTTGATGGAGATATCGGCCTCGTAAATCAAGTCTTCTGAGGTGACACCGGCGGTCAGGGCATAGGCGAGGCAGGTAAAATGACGGCATTAGAAGAGACTGTGTATTTACCATCAACAGTTGTCCACTTGCCCATGGTACCGCTCGAGAGGTCATCGCTAAATGCTAGCGGGTTGATTTGAATGTTGTCAAAGGTGGCGCCTGCGTTGAAGAGTCGCACGCCGTTCATGCCGCTGGTATACGTGCCATCCGTCACACTGAGTTTGACCGTGCTCATGTTATCGAAGAAAAGGACTAGTGCCTTATCTATGGCCTGGGTCTTATTGCTATGTTTCCGAAAAGGCTGGCTCTCACCGCTTTTAAGGGTAGGTCACTTGAAGCAGAAGTAAACCATCTATCCCTGCAAGCGCAACGGACCTGTGTCCTTTTTTACCCCATTTTCCTTCTCTTACCGAATTTCTTCCATCAAAATGTCCCCAAATCCGAAACCCGAAATATTCACATACGCTGATTTTGACCATCAAGCTCTGTGCATTCGAGCGAGCGCGCTGCGGCAGGGTGTTTCATGTGCTTGTGACCCCGATCAACGTCCCGCCTCGGGAAGTTTCAACTGGGCTATCTTTATTTCGTTTGAAGATAGGGTACGATGGGTCTTTAGGTTTCCACACTCTAGAACGTTTATGCCAATGGAAATGAGAATAAAGCTACTGGCAAGTGAAGCTGCCACGCTCCGATACCTTCGGGCTTTTAGCGATATTCCAGTTCTAGAAGCATACGACTATTGGTAACGAAATCTCCTAGACCGCAATCTTCTAGTGCTAATCTATCACAGTGCTTCGTCCGATAATGACATTGGTATTCCGTTCATTTTTATGAGTGAGGCGCCTGGTAGGCCACTGTCAAACTTTTGGAGATCAGCCAGTTCTCCTCAGCCTGACCTTGAGACTCCTGGCAAAGCTAAAATTCTTTCCCAGTTAGGCGGTATTACCTGGAAACTTTCGCAATTGCGATTCGATAAAATAGGCTCGCTCTTTGAAGATGGTTGCTTCGAAATCAAGGAATGTCTCTCACGTGGTCACATGTTATATGAACGATATTATTTAGAGATCCTACGAGGACCTTTTACTTCCGAGGCAAAGTTCTATGATAGCCTTGTTTCTACATCCTTAGAGCATGTAGAAATTCTGCAGTTGTTATATCATTGTTTTGTGGCACCCGTTCCTTCGCGGGACGACTATCAATCCAGCATACAATACGAGAGCGCTGTGGAAATATAGAACGACTTTGTGGCCGTTGGCGGCAAGACCGACTCGTCGGACAATAGGTTGGATTATATTATCGTAGGCGACGCTCTCCGCGATATTATACGGAAACTTGAACTCCTAGCTGTCAATTCGGAGACTTTTCCGTTATGTTACCCTGATCTGAGTGTCAATAACATATACGTTGATGATGATTATAATATCACCTGTATCATCGACTGGGCATTCGCTTCATCCGTTCCTGAATCAATGCTTTTAACCACACCGGGATTGCCACAATACCGTGACGAAATTAGTTTGGAGTTATATATACCTTTTACAGATGGCTTCATTTCTGCTATGCCTGGTTCGATGGAAGAAAGCTCGATCCATAGATATCACGATTCTCTAGAGCGGAGCCAAGTCTCCTGGAGATTGAGCCGACTCCTCAACCTAGAGTCAATTAGGACAATTAGTGAATACACCCTCTTTGCTTCGGTTTGGCACTTTGCCTGTGGACCTGAATAGGACCTGGGCCATTACTTCTTACGACAGCGGAGTTCGCCTCACTACATCCGGCTTTATAGCGAAGTTCAACAGGAGGATCAGCCACTTTCGAAAATTCAAAAGGAGGAAAAAGATTATTTTCGAAACAAAGGTCTCAGAGAGACGATAGCTAAAAAGCTGACACTTGTGTCCGGACGGAAAACGCGGTTTACTGCCAATCATCCGCCGAGACTTCGGAAAGATATGTTTATCGCTTCTCCCAAGTTATGGAAGTGGATTCAACAATTTGTGCAGGACTGGGAAGACATGCCTTGACGAGTCTATACCAGACATCAAAATCTCAAGCGAATGCGCTCAACTGGGACATCCCACAGATCATTAGTCTCATCATCATTCACCTTAAAATTAGATTGTACTTCAAACATTATTTGGGGGGAAATACGGGCGCTTGGCACGGCTATAAAAGTGTATACGTAAGCAGCCACGGCCCCATATTTGGCTTATCGCACGTGACCCGTCACATCATCCAGGGCTCCACCTCCAGGTTTCACTCCTCTCTCTCTCTTTGTCGGTGATCATCCAACATTATACACCAGTTCTGAGAGACTAAGGGTATCTCAACTTACCACTATGGCTGCAAACACCAGATATGAGCCTGCCCCTCAACGGGACTCCTTAGACGACCCGTCTTACTCCCAAGCCCCTCCCTCCTACCAGGCTACAGCGGCTCCAGCAGAGCCAGCGCCTCGCAGCGAGGACGACAACCTCCCAGATGATTTCAAGGTATGCATGCACCATGCTATTTGGAGGACTTACACCCAGCTAGGAAGATGGAAACTGACAAAATCGCATAGTTCGGAGGTACCGTGGCCGAGGGAACGATTGACATCCGTATGCAATTCGTTCGCAAAGTGTACTCTATCTTGTAAGTTGAACCCGATTTACAAACTCAGACCCAAGCGCGTTGGTTCTACGAACCCCCTACTAACACTCCTCACCCAGAACGGCCCAACTCCTCCTCACAACGATCCTCAGCTCAATCTCCTTCTTCAACGACTCCTACCGCGTCTGGATCCAGTCCAACTTCTGGTTGATGATAATCTCCGTCTTCGGCGCTCTGGGCTTCATGCTCGCAACATTCTGGAAGCGAAAGTCCTACCCAGCAAACCTCCTCTTCTTATCAGGTTTCACAATCCTCGAAGCGTACTCAATCAGCGTGGCGACATCTTTCTACGACGCGAGGGTAGTGGTGCAAGCGCTCGCACTGACACTTGGAATTTTCGTCGCCTTGACCCTCTTCGCATGCCAGACCAAGTATGACTTCACCGACTGGATGCCATACCTGTTCGGCGCGTTGTGGTTCATGATCCTGTTTGGCTTCGTGGCTATGTTCATCCCCTTCAACAGCACCATTGAGATCATCTATGGTGTGCTTGGCGCGCTTATCTTCTCGGGTTATATTCTCGTCGATACGCAGCTGGTTATGCGACACTATCATGTCGAGGAGGAGATCGCTGCTTCGATCTCGCTTTATCTCGATGTGCTTAACTTGTTCATGTCCATCCTGCGGATTCTAAACGGTGCTAACAACAATAATTAATTGCGCTTTGGAAAGTCCGAGGTGCGAGAAGGGATATGTGCAATTCCTGCGTTGATTGCCTGCCTTTAGCAGGCTCTGGTCCAGTTGGGTGGCAATTGCCAAACAAATAAGCTTGCGTTTTGGTGCTTCTCGAAACTGGTTTGGGGTGAGGGTATTCGTGCTTTACATCGGGATTTGCTTGAATCGCTTTCTATTGTACACTTCTCTTCATTCATATCTTGATTTTTACAAGTCTGTTCGTTGTAAGTCTGCTCGGAATCCTATCGTCTCTCTTATTTACTCGCCGAAGCAAAGTAACTAGCCAGAATATACCCGCATACCAATTAGCAGCCAACATAATATAAATTAAGCAACCAAATCAAACAGGTACAACTCTCCAAACGCCCAGCACGGACAACCCAATCAAATGAAATTTAAACTATGCAAAGAGCAATACCCTATAGGGTAGACAAAGAAGTGAACATCTAGAGCAACGCGCAAAGAGACAAGAATATGCAAAAAGAAATGAGCCCGGTGAACAGGAAAGAAAATCCAAGGAGCGAGGTTCCTCAGACTGTATATGGGAGGGTCAAAGATCATGAAAAGACTTAAGCCCGGACCAACTAGAGGGGACACAAGAAGTTTCATGCAGAAAGAAACGTGCAAATTAATGCGAGGTCTTAAAAAAGGTGTTCGTAATCAGACACACAATCATAACAAGGAAGCCGTAGAACGCCAACGCCAGGCTGAGTGGGCGAAGCAGTGCCTTGCGCCAGTGGCGGGTGCCACGGAGCAAAAGGCCACTCTCGGTTAATGAGCGAGCGAGGGAACCCTCGCCGTCATCTTCCTCGTCATCCTCCGACAGATAGTCCTCCGCCTCATCGTCCTCTTTCATTAAGCCCCGGTAGGTAGGCGAGTCGGGCGAGGAGATCTTGTAGTAGAACAAGCCCGGGAGAATGAAGCTGATGCTCGTGCTACCAGTGCTCCCGACGTATGCCAGTACGGATTCAAGGGAGGACACAGTCATGGCGACTAGGTAGCTCAGGATCAAGATTGTGGTTGTGATAACAGAGAAGCGAAGATCGCTCATTGGCTCTGGCGTGCGGTTTCCCCGCGGGCCTAATAGTGGGTGCCGGTTTGGAGAGCGCTCTGCGCCAGTGACTTGTGGACTGGGGCGCCATTTAAGGACAGCATCGACTGAGGCTCGACATGGGTGGCATTGTAGTGGATAAGAGAAGACTACTAGCATGACGATTGCGGCGCGGCCGATCGTTGCGTACACGCCGGGTGGGTACATGCCGACGATATTGCCGCCTACGCTGTTGCCAAAGGATAAGTATCCGGTGATGGCAACGAGGATATAGGTTGCAGCCGCACTGCCGGCGCTAGCGAAAACAACGGCAGTTGTGCGGAAATGGCTGTTATTGCCGATTTCGTTGAGGATGGAGAACATCTGGAATGGTTGTTAGGAAGGAACACACGGGTCACAACTGGGATAAGTACGTTTTGATGGCAAGTAAATGCAAAGACAATAACTGGCAGACTGCTGAGAGTTGGAACCGCGCCCTCCCAATGGCCCACGCGAATCGGGCCTCGATCCTCCGTCGTGTCTCCTTGGACAAACTTATACACGACCAGGACAACCAAATAGGCCATGGAAACCAAGGCTGCAATACTGGTATATTTCAAAGAGTCTAAACGGCGCAGGTAGGAAATAGGAATCACGATCAACCTAAAGAAGGCAAATGGTCAGCACTTCCCCTCGATTCGGCACAATGCACACGGTGACGCACATAAAAGCTGTAATCCAAAAGTGGCGGTCTACCAGGAAATCGTATCCTGGCTCGCTGCCGACAAAGCCCTGTACCACCCCCGGCATGAGATCCCCTATGATAATGAGATAGCTCACGCCGACTCCGAAACATTTGATCGAAATCGCGCAGTCAAAGACCACGGCTGCATTGGGGTATGTCAACTGCGATAACGCAAAGAATGAGGCGCTTCCACGGTCCAGATATTGTGCGCATAGCGATTGCAGATAGAGGCCGAATCCTGCAGTGGCTGCAGACCACAGAATCACGCAGACACCGAGGACGATTCCCATACGGGAGATGGCTAGCGGCATCGCTAGAACACCGGCACCGATGACTGCGGCGAGCGATTGAATCAGAATCCGGCGCACCCTATGTATTGTGCGATTGTTTGCACTTACTGGTATTGACCAGGTTGATCACACTGCTGGACCAACTGGCCACACCCACCACATCTCCAGGTCTTCCGCGGACTGCACGCCTAATGGAGTCCAAATTAGCCCCTGTTGACCCCGTTGACATCAAGTCTTTGTGTAGTAGCCTACTTCCGCATCGAATTCTGATGTCCCCCAGATGAACCAACTCCGAGCGCGGCCTCCTCCATCTTGATATTTGTTATCTGTTGCGGAAATGATGTTATCGGGCAAAGATAGGCGCGCAAAACATAATTAACGGCCGCTACCAGCGGGGCCGAGATCAAAGGAACAAAAGAGAGATATAGAGTAGTTGTAAAAAAAAAGAAAAGCCCTGGAAATTGGAAAAAGGGAGAGGAATAAAGGAGGGAAAGATCCGTGGCCAGTTGAAAGCCTTCGTAGCCTTCCAAGACTTATCGGGATGACACATGACCGGGGCTTCCTCGGGGGGCGCCAACCCTTTTTACATAAAACCGAACCACTTTGCATTCCCAGAACATACAGATTACTATACTACTCCCTACACTCCATTTAATGCGCCTCGAACTATTTGAAATCTTTGTATAGATTGTATATCCAATCATACACATAATTTAATAACTAATCATAGCTTCGACAATCCCCATCCTTTCTGCGACAGGAGTTGATAACTCTCTTCCTCAACCGCATGATGATCCGACGCCGTGGCTCCAGGCCGATCACCAGGACCTGGATCATTGAACTGACCGACAGCTCGCACTGTCTTTGACACCTCCAGAATTGTACCTCCCTGCACCTTAAACTGCGGCCCACGACCCGACCGGTCCCCGATAATCTCGCCCACCTCTTCCTGCTGCACAAGCGCCAACATCACCTCCGCCACTTCTTCGGGTGTTACCCACGAATCACTACTATCATCAACCATCTTTATTTTCTCCGGATGCTCAGTCCAGAGCGGGGTCTTGATAACACCCGGAGCCACGGCCGTGACTCGGATTCCAAGCTTCTTGTCGAGGTTGGCGAGCGACCGCACGAAGCCGCTAACGGCGTGTTTCGTGGCACAGTAAATCGGAGCTGCGAGGTTCGCATTCTGGCCTGCAATGCTGGAGATATGGACGATATGCTTCGGGCGACCGCTGGTACGGTTGTTGAGGAAATGAGCAATTGCCAGTTGTGTCGTGCGGATCGGGTGGGTGACGTTGATATCGATCAAAGCGTATCGGCCGCCAGGGGCCGGGTCCTTGCTTTCGGCTGAGTGAGGCGGGCGCCAGAAGTTGCTCCAATGCTATATGCATTGCGGTTATAGTTAGATTCATAGTCTTGTTAGGGCTGTTTTGGTCTTACCGGCTCGTAGACTCCCGCGCCCGGGCAAACAATATCAATCTCGCCGAACTCCTTCTCGGCAACCTCGAACATCCGCTCGAGCTGGACCCAGTCAATCACATTAGTCTCCTGGAAGACCACTCGTGCGGCCCCGGTGTTGTGCTTATCGGCTAGCGCTTGCGCCTCGGGACGTAAGGCTAGGTCTGCGATTAGGACATTGCAGCCGTTTTCCACTAGCAATTTGGCGAAACTGAAGTTGATACCTGGCAACAATGTAAGCTGACTATCTGATACTGTAGTATACAGAAGACATACCGGAGCCGGCTCCAGTTATAATGGCAGATCTTCCTTTCACCGAGAGAGACATATTTAGAGTATTAATGATCAACGGGTTACGGCTTCCAGCAGGGGATTCTGCTCTCTTTTACGCAGGAAATGGACCTTGTGGAACTTGCTCGGGGTCTTTTGCAGCGCATTCCGTGTCCACTTCTAGGGCTCGCGGGGTAAATTGCACTTAACCGTCGAGACGAGAGGAAAGTGGACCGAGGCCGGCGTGTTGGCCGATATTCCTGTACATCGTTGGCGCCCAATGGCAGTCTATTTCCCCGTTTTCCTTGTATATGAGGCCGCCTGACACCAGTTCCCCTCTTGTTTGCATTAAGTTACTCTATTTATGGAGGTATGTAAGTACCTTGTTCGATGTAAAACTAAATGTATGCTACCTAGGTATATGCTGCAGTTCCGTATCAGCAAGTGGGACATTACAGTAGGGCTCGGCACGCCTGCCTTTGATGTATTAATTCGAAAACTGTGGAGACCAGGTGGATTGCCCTCGAAAATTGGTTCAGGGAGTGCTTGTCAAGCATAAGAACGATCTACGAGATATATAGACCTTCGGTAGACCTGCTCTGTCCAAGCAGTGAATAGCAGCGCATATAGGATTGACTGATCACATTCTTCAGTAACACCGTGCAGCTTCATTCAAGGCTGCAGCTGGGGTCGTGATACTATGGCAGGGGTATTCAATTCGTACATACATATGTACCTATACCGGTAGTAGTACTTGGGCTTCGTCACAATGCAAATATTCTATCCCGAAATCATTCTCGACAAATGCCGGCTTGCTGTATTCACGGATGATGTTCCTGAACGGCTAAATCCTGGAGAAAACCTATCTCCACTATTGCCATCTTTGGCCTCATGAATGATTCTTTGCGGACCGGACTGATGTCATGGCGGACAGTAACGGTCGGGTAGGTCTCCCAATTGAGTAATCTCTTGGCAATTGCTATTCCCGACAGCGGCTCGACTACCGTTTATAGGATAATTCCGCCTCAACTAAGGCATGCTATTCCCTACGAAACACATATAAAGCACCGATGAAGATCCCTGCAAATTTAGAATACAATCTTGTGAATTCATTCCAGCCATGTCGATGTCAAAGTTTATTCCAAAATCCGCTGTCCGAGCAGCCTCTACCTCGGCCCAGACCACCAAGGCCACCGGTGATATCTCATCCGTATTCCCTAGCCTGAGGCCCGACTATAAGCCGGAACCTCTCCCCGCACGGTTTCAGGAGCTCAAGGCGAAGATCTTTGAGAAAAACAAAGATGCAATCACAAAAAGTTGGGAGCGATTGCTTCCTAGCTTGGATGAGGAAGTGCAAAGGATCAAGGCAAAGGGCAGCGATGTATGTGCATATGTGACTTAAATTACCAAGCAAAACACTAACCTCGAAATACCAGATCATCCCCTCAATTGAGTACTCTGATGTGATCTCTGGAAAGGTGTCCGAAGCCGCATTAAAAGAGATCCGCCACCGAGGTAGCGTGGTCGTTCGCAATGTGATCCCTCGGGACCAAGCCCTAGAGTATAAGCAACGCATCCGCGACTATGTGGCCTCCAATAAGGAGCGAGTCAAGGCCTTCCCAGCTGACTCCCCAGCCGTCTACGAGCTGTACTGGACCCCATCGCAGGCCGAAGCTCGCGGCCACGAAAGCATGCTCAACACCCAGCGCTTCATGCAGCAGCTGTGGCATTCATCCGACCCTAACAGCAAGATCTCAACCACCCACCCGCTGACATATGGAGACCGTCTTCGTATCCGCGATCCAGGGGACTCAAAATTCACGCTTGGTCCGCACATTGACGGTGGTTCCCTCGAGCGCTGGGAAGACTCCGAGTACTCTCGAGTCTACACGAAGATTCTAGATGGGAATTGGGAGAAGTACGACGCATGGGATGCTCGACACCGCCTAAAGGCCAACATGGACCTGTACAATGGTGCCGGTGCATGCTCAATGCTGCGGTTCTTCCAGGCTTGGTTATCTATGTCAGACACCAAGCCCGGCGAGGGCTCACTGCACGTCTGCCCCATGATCAACCACAGCACAGCGTACACCATTCTGCGTCCTTTCTTCGACGTTGAGAGCTCAAAACCGGCCCTGGATGCTACATTCCCGGGCTCCGTACCTGGCGCTTGCCAGGAGTATAACCCGGTTACGCACCCACATCTCGACCTCCCGGCGACTATGGTTCCAGTACCGCAGGTTGCGCCTGGTGATTTCGTCGCATGGCACTGCGATTCTCTTCACTCTGTGGATAAGGAGCACCGCGGTACTCAAGACTCCAGTGTTATGTACATTCCAGCTACCCCACTCTGCGATATGAATGTTGAATATCTTATCAAGCAGCGCCAGGCTGCGCAGACCTATTCGCCGCCGTGGGATTTCCCCGGTGCTGGTGGACCCGGTGAGTCGGGATTCAAGGGTGCTATGGATTGGTCCGCGCTGAGCCCGGAGGGTCAACGCGCTATGGGTTTAGGCAACACTCCTTGGGAGATCACTGATGCCATGAGCGAGGGTGAGAAGGAAGCTGTTCGGTCTGCCAATAAGGCCTGTTTCGGTGTTTAAGATTTGTTAGGTTTGGATGGCATTTTTATGGAGTTTCTATTTGAAAGGTTCTTTCAAAGCTGTATCATAACAACTTAGTTATATTTGGAAACAAGTCTCGATTATTACTTTTAACATAATCTTATTTGGAAACCACGGCATATTGGGGTCCCTTACCTCGAACCCGGCCCAGCAAGTGGCAATTCACTAGTGCAGAGCAAAGTCGCCACTCGAAAGGCAATCTTGGCAGAAGAGGGGCAGCTTTTGCCTACTTGGACGGACTCCCCGACAGAACTCTTTTTCTTATTCCCCCTCTCTACTCACGATATTTCTGTCAAATTCGCAAGTACCTCATACACTCATACACTCATCATCATGGATTTCATCAAGAACGCTGTTTCCAGCGCTGGCGGCAACAAGGAGGATAAGCCTGCCGACAACAACACCCAGCAGAACGACGACTACGTTGACAAGGGTGAGTGACTTGTTGTTCTCTGCACAATAGGAATTTTTGACTGATAAGCCTCTACCTCAGCCTTCGCCGCCGGTGTGAAGAAGTCTGGCTACAACCTCGACCGCAGCACACAGGAGAAGATCACCGATGGTGCCCGCGAGGCCTACGAGAAGGTCACTGGGTAAGTGACTCCAAATTCCTTGGGCTTGGATATCTGCTAATATCCGATTCTCAATACAGCAAGCCCGTCAGCGACAAGGTCTCCAACTAAACGAATCATTGGATGGGAGAGATAATTATATTTGGGGGGAATGAGTGCATGAATACCCAGGCAGAATCTGCGCTTATAGGATAGACATGTCCAAACATGTGCACACAATATATATCGATTGATACGAATTCTATGTACTTCGTAGTCCATCTCATCACCGAACCCATAAAATCTTGGGATCGAGGACCATAGGAGATTCGCCACGATCAATGCGCCCGAGGCTATCGAACAAAGTGTCTATAAGAGGGGTAGGTACCTTGGGAAGGTTTCTGCCCACGCACAAACTTCTTGACTAAGAAGGAATCGTCATTTGTACCATGGACTCTTATCAAAATCAACCAAAGACTGGGCGGAGCTCAATAAATGCATCACGTTACCACGGAAATCAGTAGTTGCCGATCTCGATAGATCTCGCCTAAGTGGGCCACAAAATGTCAGATCCTCAGTTATGATTGGCTCATCTCAATAAATTATTGTCTATCTAAAAAAAAGGAAAATAAGGGAGGTACTTGCACGTGTTCTTTATGGAATATAAACATCCCACCCGGGCACCCCTTCTCAACTGCTCTCATATTGAAGAATCTAGACCTTGGCTGCAAAAAAGTACACAAGTACGTACACAATGTTGTAGCCAAATAATGAGGGGTAACGAACGCTATCTTCTCCCAAGGGCCCGGCTAAGTCCGGCTCCGAGAAAGGACTACATAATTCGACCGGCAAATCAGAGCCCTGCATGGCTTTCTCCATGGCGTGATCCCCTGTTCGTAGATTGGATGATATCACAACATCAGAGTCAAATATGGGTCGACTATGGGGTTAATTCCCCATTAGGCGACACAAGCTGAAAAAATGGCTCCCAAGGTTCGAGCAATCACTCGCAAATAAGCACGAAACTAGTGAGCTCTCGAGATGCTAGCTTCTCCGTGCCACGACCATTGGCCCCTGCTCGTCTCGCTTGTCCACATGTTGTCATTGAGGGGTTTATGGAGTTTATCGAGGGGAGAGGGGCGATTCTCTTTGATTCCATTTGTTCCTGGTGGGAGATAAATATAGCGCTCACCTTCTGTTGGGGTAAACATTGTACCCCTATAAATCATCACTATATCCTCTTGCTTCCGAGATCAATTCATCTTCTCAATCCGAACATAACCCAAATCCCCTAAAACAACCCCTCCAAAATGTCTTACCGTAACGAGTCCGACAGCTACGGCAGTGGCAACCAGAGCTCCGGCTACGGTGGCAACGACTCCTCTAGCTACGGCAACAACAATGATTCCTCCAGCTACGGCAGCGGAAACAAGTCCAACTCTGGTCGCAACCAGGATAGCTATGGCAGCAGCAATAATGACTCCTCCAGCTACGGCAACAACAATGATTCCTCCAGCTACGGCAGCGGAAACAAGTCCAGCTCTGGTCGCAACCAGGATAGCTATGGCAGCAGCAACAATGACTCCTCCAGCTACGGCGGCGGCAACAACGACTCTTCTAGCTATGGCAGCGGAAACAAGTCCAGCTCTGGTCGCGATCAGGACAGCTACGGTAGCAGCAACACCAGCTCTGGATCCAAGAAGGATAGCTACGGAAGCAACAACGACTCTTCCAGCTACGGCAACAAGCAAGATAGCTACGGCAGCAGCAACAACAACGACTCCTCCAGCTACGGCAACAACTCCAGCTCTGGAAAGAAGCAAGACAGCTACGGTAGCAGCAACAACGACTCTTCTAGCTATGGCAGCGGAAACAAGTCCAGCTCTGGTCGCGATCAGGACAGCTACGGTAGCAGCAACACCAGCTCTGGATCCAAGAAGGATAGCTACGGAAGCAACAACGACTCTTCCAGCTACGGCAACAAGCAAGATAGCTACGGCAGCAGCAACAACAACGACTCCTCCAGCTACGGCAACAACTCCAGCTCTGGAAAGAAGCAAGACAGCTACGGTAGCAGCAACAACGACTCTTCCAGCTACGGTGGCAACTCTAAGAAGGACAGCTACGGTAGTAGCAACAACGACTCCTCCAGCTACGGTAACAACAACGACTCTTCCAGCTACGGTGGCAACTCCAAGAAGGACAGCTACGGTAGTAGCAACAACGACTCCTCCAGCTACGGCAACAAGTCTAGCTCCGGAAACAAGCAAGACAGCTACGGCAGCAGCAACAACGACTCTTCCAGCTACGGCGGCAATTCCAAGAAGGACAGCTATGGCAGCAACAACGACTCTTCCAGCTACGGTAACAACAACGACTCTTCCAGCTACGGCAACAACAACAATTCCTCCAGCTACGGCAGCGGAAACAAGTCTAGCTCTGGTCGTGACCAGGATAGCTACGGCAGTAGCAAAAATGACTCCTCCAGCGGCAGCATTGGTAGCAAGATCCTGGACAAGGCTCAAGGTTCGTGATCCTTATTTCTGCTGAAAGACTTTTAAGAATTATATGCTAATCCAGATCTCACTTTAGATTACCTGAAGAAGGACAGTGGTTACTAAACTCCTTCGCTGTCAAATATGGCAACTAGTGTAATTGAGGATTTTGCTGGGATATGTTGCTCGGAAGCTAGTACCTACTGAGGCACAACATACAATTTTTCTATTACGTTTTACGGATCAAGAATATGTTTGTGCGGCCTTGACATATCTTTTTAGATGTTTTTCTTAGATATATTTTTAGGTGTATAGGCGAGGTCAAAAATAAACGGGCTGAATATAAATTGTCTCCTTAAAGATAAAAGAGGGAGAGAGTTGATTGCGAATAAGAGCGATCCACCCTTGGACTGTCTACTCTGGCGAGAACCTAAGTCCACCACAACAACTTGTCCTACGGAGCAACCAAGCGGAGGCAGAATATTGCTAGATAGGCTCGATACTCGATGGGGCAGCCACCAGAAGGTTTTGTAATTTTCTGAACAGCTACCTATGAAGCATAATCTAAGATTCAAGTCGCACGGGTAATAAGATATAGAAGCTCATCTAGACCTTGAACTTTATACTTGTTTGGTTCATAGACTCGATAAAATCAGTTCAGTCAAATACTTCCTCTTCCGCTGTTATATAATTTAACGAATTCATTTGATGAGGTGCTATAGTATTCTTCCCGAGTAGAGCACCGTATTCTACTACAAGGCCGAGGAGAAGGTGGCTATAGGCAAAATTGTGGTTTGTTGCTTTGGAGGCATGTGAATGTAGGTTACATTATATACTCTAGATCTCGGTTGCGAGCTAAATTTAAATAATTTCCCCGAACTTCATAGAGCTTCAATGCCCTGTATAGTGATGCAATAATGATAGCGAGACTAAGGTAAGCGACAAACAACCAAAGTTCAATATTTCCCACGAAAATAACTTCAAGATCACCAAGAAGTCAGACCTCAAGACAGCCAAGATGACCTCAATCCTGGCTAACATCTTTCAACGCTCTTGTGTATCATGCGGACTAACCATCGAATCAACCCCTTCCTTTTTGAGTGCGCCAGTCCTTCTTTTGTGAATATGCTGTTCGTTGGAAGTACTTGCTAATTGGTGCTTAGTTCATTTGACTGCATCTGGTGTTCAGCGGACTGACGTCTCTGGGCGTACAAGCGAATATGAAGGAAGATGGGACGAGGTTTATAGATTACTAGAGAACTCCCCACCAAATCCGCCAGATGGATTTTTGATTCATAGGCGTTGTTGGGTGCTTCTCTCGAAACAGTTCAAAAGTGGCGAATTGAGCCTGGAGAGATTACTCGAAACCCTAAGAGAAAGTCCCTGGCAATCGCATAACGATATTCACACCAGTAACATGCGTGAGTCCAGGTGATCGTTCCATTGTACTTCTATAGCAAAAAATGTCAACTTTTATTTTTCTAACGTTGGCCTATATCGCAGGCTTTGCATCTAACCCGCCGAAATTCAATCAATGCTTCCGGAACGCGGGGTTTCGCGCAGCTGCTCAGGCCTTGCCAGTCATGGATGGAGGATACGTTCTACGTGGAAATTCTGTGAATGAACACCACTTCGAACGGATTCCACTTGAAATAAGATTGGAAATTGCAACTTATCTATTAACAGTGGACTTCCTCAACCTACGACTCTGTTCAAGGGCAATGGCAGATATCTTCGAAGATCAAGCGTTCTGGAAAACAAGGTTTTTTATACATGGTGATAGAGGTTACCTTGCCTTTCTTACCGAAGATATCCAGCGTGCAAGAGACTGGCGACTGATTTACCGTTGTACTCACAACCTTTCTAAATTACACCCTGAGCTCGGATATAGAAGACAGCATTGGCGCAATAACAAATGGCTGAGAGATGTCTGTATCATGACCAGAGAACAGAATCTTCGATTACACACTCAACTTGGCAATATAGAGTCTCTACAATGGCAAAAGGCTGCTGGGAAGATAAGTTGCCACAGGGGAACTTGGGGATTGCTGAATGGAGCTAATCGAAAATTGTGTTCAAGGTGTTTTGCCAATCATGAACCATTGACTCAATCGGTTCCCTTCTCTAGGGATATTGTGGGACTCGCTATCTCTGTTCTTTCAGACCCTCGCTCACCCCCAGACTCCAGACTCACTTATGTCGCCGGCTTGGAGCTTATTTATCCTAGTGATAAGCCAAACACCGTTCTTGGATATCGCCTTCCGGGAAAACGAATAATGATTGATCTTCAAGAAAGGCCACTTAAGGGATTCGAGGTGATGATTGGAGAAGGAGGTGTTCGCGCAATCCTTCCGCTTTTCGAGAAAATGAACAATTGGATTGGCAAGCCAGTTGATGGATCGGTGGATTTCCGCGGACCCGTGCGGATTTCAACGGACAATGAGATACTAGGCCTTTCGGTGGATTTTGATGTAAGTTGTGCTAATCGCCAGCCTGTTCAGATTCTTGTAAATGTCACACTAATAGTAATGCCTACAGTATTGCAAACTCATAGGACTAGCAATAGGAACTGACAAATTGCATCCCTAGCTGGATTCAAATCCTAGTAATCAAGGGCTCTGGCTTTAATAGAGATTGGCTGGAGTAGTTGGAGGGCTGACCATGTGAGGGAACCCAACTCTTATAGGTCAAAATCTGGATGTTTTTCTTTTAGCTACGTGTTTAGCTTGTTGTATGAAATTTCAATATCTTCTGTCAGATTTCTCAGCCTCTCAGTAGTTAACTTCTTCAACAATCTATCAAGCTCACATTGCACCACGTCCACCATGTAGACCTCTCCTAACAGGTTATGAGCCCTTGGATGCTCCATTCATCTATCCTCTTCATCGTCATCATCCATCGGCCCCTCCATCGACGCCGCCGTCACCATCGTCACCATCGACACCACTGTTACCATCCACATCACCGGCTAGGCCACCCCTACAAACACCTACAAACTGTATCACCGTCATCAAAACAAACAAACGCGCATAGGTTTTTAGCCCTTATCAAGCGCTATCATCCCAAACAAAGTGACTCTCTATTCGACGTATAACCCCATCCGCTAACCACGCGGCCAAGTGCCTCTCTCTTCGACGCACACCTTTATCCGCTAACTACGCGGCCAAGAGCCTTTCTATTCGACGCACACCGCCACAATAACAAGTGCCTCTCCTTCGACGCACCTCTCCATCCGCCAGCTAACGCGGTCAACATTCCTACTACTACAAAGAAGCCCACCACAGCCAATGCTCTTCTTAGCAACCATATCGCACGCTACAACAACCTTTT
This sequence comes from Penicillium thymicola, assembly GCA_030142185.1. Taxonomy (NCBI): domain Eukaryota; kingdom Fungi; phylum Ascomycota; class Eurotiomycetes; order Eurotiales; family Aspergillaceae; genus Penicillium; species Penicillium thymicola. Next base: position 60,404 of record LACB01000054.1, read on the forward strand.
CGACAACTAGGTTTGCTTCGTGGGGGTTCATCACGAGTCCATGGTTCCATGTTCGTGGGGGTGTCAGATTTCTCAGTCTCTCAGTAGCTAACTTCTTCAACAATCTATCAAGCTTACATTGCACCATGCACTTCGACGTCCACCACGTAGACATCTCCTAACATCTTCCTTTTCCATTGTTACGTTTACATTCGTGTCTGTTTCCCTGTTGTTTTTGCTTCACCAAATGCTGCCCACGGGTGCTTTCCATGCCCAGGCTCCAAGCAAATCGCTGATGCCCACACTCCAGGGCTACCATGGGTAGTGCTAACGATGGCCATCTTCAACCTACCTGGAGTAACCAGTCCTATGTACTGCTACGTATATATTAAGAGAGTTTTACATGATGTATGGTGTGATATGAGATTATTGGGTAGCTGAAGAAGCTATGTTCTATACAATGGATTTGACACCGCCCTACGAATATAAAACCATGTATCCAAGTGTCCCCCCGAATAGTCCGCCCTCTTTCCTGAACCTAGGCGGTAAACGGGTTGTCGTTACGTATTATAGAGCTCCCGGTGATGCGCAATGGCTGTAGTAGCACCGTTGAGAATAGAGGGGTACGTTGTTTATTGAGACCGCTGGCTAGTGTTGGAACTGCGTAGGTGACACCGTTTGTAGGTGGGTGTGACCTAGCTTGTTGGTGCGTGGCCGAGAGAGACGCTGATGTCGATGGTGACGATTAGGATGGGACAATGGATTTGATGGAGCGGCCTGTAGAGCGTGGAAAGGAAGGGTAAATGAATAGAGCTTCAGGGCTTATACATGTCAAGAGAGGTCTACGTGGACGTCGAGATGCATGGTGTAATATAAAATGATTGATCGAGTAGGTGGTTGAAGAAGTTAAGTTCTAGACTATCCTTAGAGAGAAGCAGTAGGTGTAACTGGAAAGCTCTAGATTGCGCTAGGAGAGAAGAGAAGACTAAGGTGTGTGGTCCCGAGAAGAGCCAAGTGTCAAGTGCCTAGTAAGGCTGCATCAATCCAGTAGAATTTTGATTGATTGATTGAGTTCATTGATTGATTGATTGATGCCATTTACCTAGGTAGATATCCGTGTCTTATTCGTAGAAAGAGAGCTCAATGAGCATAGTAATGCCACGTCCATAAATTCGGATATCACAGTCAACATACTCAATATGATTCTTCGCACGCAGGTTGCTTGATACACAAAATCCTTAGGACAAGTATCTTCCAGTTAAACCTATAACTCTCATACATTGACCAGATAAACACACATTGATTCAGTGAGTATCAAACTCTGGAGGATACTCGGCCCTTACATGGTGACTTCGATGCTAACATCAAAACAATAGCCCTGCGTCAAGTTGAGAACATCAAGCCATGGCAGTAAGTCTCTGAAGTGTCAAGCAGAAATGTGCTTAAGACTAACCTTGCTAGTACGCAACACACTCTGTGATTCGTTCCTATATGGACGATGTCACGCCCCATTGCAAGGAAGACAAAGTTGATAACATGTGGCTAAATATTGCCCAATTTTACTTCCCTCTGCAGGACAACTTCGGGTGCGAGCGAGAAGCTAGGATAAGTGAGTATTCGAGAATAAAATCAAACGTGACCGTTAGCTTGGTACGCAATGGAAGGAAAGCAAAAGTCCTGTTTATCGAAAACAAACGACCATCGAAAGCGAAGAACGGGCCCCAAAGGCCTACATGGGAGCGTGCGAAATCTCAGTTACAGTGTTACTAAATTATATGCTGAGTGAGAGACACGTGCAGCCCAACTTGACCCATGACCTATGGGGAATGGTTTGCGTGGGGTTCAGGACCAAGTTTTTTGTGCTACGTGATGGGAATCAAGTACTGGAGGACTATGATGGTGACCAGACTTTGATATCCAATGTACAGTGCCAGGATATCGAAACCATGCTGTCAAATATCCGTCGTGATATTCGTGCTTCTTCTCGCAGGCGATGAGGAATGAGGGACGAGCGTTATCGATGGTTATCACCGCCCGGACTCCGCCAAAGTTTATTGACAACATCCATTCTACATCACCTCCCACCTCCCCTCTTCCATGCTTTAACAAGAGCCATTCGTCAAAATGTGGCTCCAGCCGGCGCTCTTTTTCTCCGCGTGCTTATCGACCGCGGCGGCCATCTACTCTGACGAGGTTAACCATATTGACTTCCACCACGCTCTCCTCGGCACCCCATCCCCCGACTCGACATTCTTCCTCAAGCCATCCACATCTTCAAATGCCTCCCTCCTTTACACCCTATCTGACAAGCTCCTTGTGGGGGCCGTGAACCCCCGCGACGGCGCGCTCGTATGGCGCCAGAACATCTCGCGGTCGGCGGACTCTCCCGCACATGGGGTGGGTCTCTTGCGCGGATTAGATGGAAATGATGCCGTTGTAGCTACGGTGGGTAACTACATCGCATCTTGGGGTGCCCAAGATGGAAAATTGGGATGGGAGAATCAGGTCTCACAGGGCGTGGTTGCCGATCTTGAGCTGTTGGAGCTTGTGGATGCTACCGCGACCTCCGGGGTGAGAGATACGATTGCTGTGATTGCTAGTGAAGGTACCGGAATTGTGAGACGTCTGGACGGAAACACTGGAAAGTCGGTGTGGGAATTCAAGGATGCAAGGTCGGTTTTTGTCTTCGACCTTTTTTTGACAAGTCGCAAGCTAATGAGTTGTTCTGCTAGTGGCGACCTTCCGTTCCAAGTGTCGTCTTCTTCCACCGAGGTCTTCTATATCTCACTCCAGTCGGGTATGCTGAAGGGCTTCAAGATCAAGGTCACTGTTTTGGACCCATTGACTGGACAACAAATTCGTCAACAGATTCTGAACTCCGAGGCTGATGTAGCTACCCCGGAGTCCATCCTCTATGTGGGCGCTAATTCCGCCTCGCCTATCATCGTCTGGGCCGACAAATCGCAAAAGTCCCTGAAGGTCAATGTTATTGGTACCAAGGAAATCACCTCTATCGCCATTGACAATACCACTGGCTCCGAAATTCGACAGATCACAGTCCACGCTCCCCACCATCTTAACGCCTTGCCCCATTTCTTGGTCCACTTTGAAACCGAGTCCGGGGCCTGGGCTGAGGTTTACCATGTGGACTTGGTGTCTGCTAAGGTCACCAAGGCTTACAGGCTGCCCTACCTGCCCGGCCAGTCGGCGGTCGCGGCCAGTGTCATTGACGCTAATGTGTATTTCACTCGAATCACGGACCAGGAAGCCACTGTTGTATCATCCGCCTCTCATGGAATTCTGGGACGATGGGATCTACAGAAGCCTTCTTCTAACATTGCCCTTCACTCAGTATCCGAGGTTGTTGCTAAAGGAAAATCTGTGGCTGTTAGGTCAGCGCTTTTCCGGAAGCACGGAGATTGGCAACTTATCCGAAATGGCCAGATCGAGTGGACTCGGCACGAGGGTCTTATTGATGCTGTTGCAGCTACCTGGGCGGAAACTGATACTCAAGAGGATCTAGCTCATGAGCTGGAGGTCGAGGGCCACGACACTTTGTACGGCGCGTACCTACACCGGGTGAAGCGTCATGTCCGGGACTTGGAGCATCTACCCGACTGGCTGAAGGATCTTCCTAAGCGCATTCTGAGCAGTATCTTGACTGACGAAGTGTCCAACCTGGACAGCTTTGGTGTTGCCAAATCAGTTATTGTCGCCACCAAGAACGGCCATGTGTACGCCTTGGATACTGGAAACCACGGCGCCGTTTCGTGGGGCATCCAGGCAGTGGAGACATCGCAGTGGAATGTGAAAGCTATTTTGGCTTCACCAGGAGTCGCGACAATCTACTCCGACGACGGAAGCTCTGTGACTGTGGATGTGTTGACCGGAGAGATCGTTTCACCCATCGAATCATCTAACAGCAAACTCCACTCGATTGCTGTCTTCCGGGCGCAGGATGGAAGTTCGCTGGCTACCGTCGGTGTCAGTGAAGATGGTACCCCAATCACTGCATTTGCCAACGAAGATGGGTTCTTGGTAACCACCAGCGCTGATGGCCGAGTCCTCGGCTGGGTTGCAAAGGATAACAAGACTCCTGTGTGGGAATTTGTTCCCCCCTCCGGACAGAAGGTCGTCGAAGCGACCGCTCGCCCTGCCCATGATCCTGTTGCATCTATCGGCAGAGTCCTTGGAAACCGCTCGGTCCTTTACAAGTACCTCAACCCCAACCTTGCCCTGGTGACTGCAGTGGACGAGCAGACCCACACCGCCAGTTTCTACCTTCTGGATGGAGTCTCAGGAAAGGTCCTTCACGCAGTTACCCAAGCGGGTGTGGACTCCAAGCAGCCCATCGCATCCGTGATATCCGAGAACTGGTTCGCCTACTCATTCTGGGGCGACGTTGACGGCAGTGAGTCCTCCGCCAAGGGCTACCAACTAGTCATCTCGGAGCTCTACGAATCTCCCTTCCCCAACGACCGCGGTGTGCTTGACTCTACCACCAACTACTCCAGCACCGCCACCCTCCCGTTGCCCCACGTCATCTCCCAGGCCTTCATGATCCCCGAACCCATCTCCCACATGGCCGTCACTCAAACGCGCCAGGGAATTACCACCCGCCAGCTTCTCTGCACTCTACCCTCCTCCAACTCCCTCGTTGGCATTCCTCGCCCCGTCCTTGACCCCCGCCGCCCTGTCGACCGTGACCCCACCACGGCCGAGGCCGAAGAAGGTCTGTTCCGCTACGCGCCCTACCTAGACTTCGATGGTAAATGGTACCTCTCGCATACACGCGATGTCGCCGGCATCAAGGCCGTGCTCTCTTGCCCTACCTTGTTGGAAAGTACCAGTCTTATCTTCGCTTACGGAAGCGATATTTACGGTACCCGAGCCACGCCCAGCCAGGCATTTGATATCCTTGGCAAAAGCTTCTCCAAGCTGCAGCTCGTTCTCACTGTCGTGGCACTCGGAGCGGGTGTCACTGTTTTGGCTCCGATGGTAAGTTTTCTGTCTAGTTCTTTTCTCCGGGCTCATTTGCTAATTATCTTCTTATTTAGACTCGGAGGAAGCAGGTTAATGCCCTGTGGAGAGCTTAGGCTTTCTAGGCTCATATACCAGATATCCCATTGTGCTTTAGACTGTAATACATACTTTGCCTGTCGAATTTTCCATTTGTAGCAAACATCTTAAATACTCGCATCCCACTGCGAACATTGGTCACACTGTACTCTCAAGTCAAGTGGATGTGCTCGAAAGAAAGTGCAGTCTAATAGTTATACAGAGAGTCGTCGGTCATGGGAAACATTTCATTCATTCGTAGACATAATATCCAAGAGATTCAACGTCATATCAACAGTATAACAAAAGAAAACAATATCAACATTCTTCCGCAACTGTACAGGCTTGATATGTACTGGATTTCCAACCCAAAAGAAATAAAATCGCTAATAAAGCCAATATCAATACAACGGCATAGGCGATGAATTGACATAATCAACATTGTGCTCAACAGACTCAATGCGATCAGTACAAGTCCCAAAAATCCGATCCCAAAGCCTCGTCTGCTTCCCATAATTATGACTCTTCCTCCAACCCTTCCGATGATGCAAATCATGATCCTCAATAACAAGCTCCGCATCAAACCAACGCAAAGCCCAACTCAACGTCGACGGCGGCGTAGCATGAACCCGCAACCCACTATGCCCCGCCAACTCCGCAAACACCACATACTGATGACAAACCCACCATTCATAGAACCCCATCGGCAGCCCCATAAACCGCATACTGAAATATGTCATAAGTGGGATACCAAGGATATCAAAAAACTCCTGCTCCGTGTCGGCGTATAGCGTTAACAACGGGTTTGGGTGCTTAGTTAGGTGGTGGGTGCGGTGGTATTTCCACAACGCGCCGATGTCGTGCATCACCCGGTGGTACCAGTAGAACCAGAAATCGAGGATGATCCCGTACAACCCGGCTTCGAGGGGTAGCCAGACGAAGCTCATGGTTGAGGGCGGGTGTGTTGCGTGGTATGCGATGAAGACGGTGAACATTGGGCGGAAGGTACTTGTCGACAAGAGCGAGCGGACGACCTTTGCGACGCCGACGTCTGGGACGCCATCGCGAGCGTGCTTGTCGCCATCTAGGAAGCCATGCTGGTGTCCCAAACGTCGGAGGACGTGCAGTTCGTGGATGGCGATGGCTTTGAACCCGACGCCGTATAGAAAGAAGGCGCCCCAGGCGCTGAGGTTGTGGCCGGTGAACTTCACGTAGGCGTGGTGTATAAGGAGTGGGATGGCGGCGTGCGTCAGTACCCAGCGGTGCATGGACCAGTCGGGCACGTAGGGTACGGCGTCTTCCTTTAAATGAACGGGGATGTTCTTGTCGAGATGTTCTGGGTGGATGCCGAGTAGTTCGTAGAACCAGTGGAAGAGAGTCCATTCTGAGCGGGCTTGTTGCCGCCAGGTGGATTTCATCGAGTCCTTTGCATTACGATTCATGGCTAATTCGTTAACTGTATAAGGGGGTCGAAATGCACACTTCAATCTAAACCTCCAGGTACGGGGGTAGATTGGTGGGTTTTAATCCCCAGTCGTTCGGGCATTGGCGCAACGACACTCGGCACATGTGAAGAAAGCCCACTTCTTTCATGCTCCCCGCAAAATGAGCCTCGGACGTTTGGCTAGATTGGAACATGGCGTCGATCATATCTTGTCTCGGACTCTTTCCCAACAACATGGCCGTTTTAGCGCGTTAACTAGCGCTTGGGCTCAACATGGTTGCCTCATATTCTTGTTTCGGGCTCATTCGGGAATGATATCATGGTACGAGGAAATTCATAAGTAAATTCTGTTTCTTTGGTTAATCAGGATCTGATTCTAGATGTCCAACGTATTCGGTCGTATAGATGTGGATGTGGAGACATTGCCCTGCCGAGTCATGTGGTCAACTAAAGCCCTTATTCCTAATTGGTCAACTTACATACATCCGACTGAGCCCTGGAGGTTCCTAGATATTTCATAATCTTCTATATGATCTATTCTGTTTTGGGGCTCTCTTGTTTAGAGACTCGACTATAATATACAGCTAGACATAAGTCGTGTTCTATCCTTCTAAATATATCATTGAGGAGGAAGTACATCTAAAAGGACATCTACAAAAACAATATATTGTTATCTTGAATAATGTAACATACCCAATAGTCACCTTAAGCCAAGTGTATTAGACCATCAGAGTCAGAGGCAACATAAGCGGCCAGCAACTCTTGTTGACTATGTGTCAATCCGGTGAGTAGTCATTTCTCTAATATATACAGACGTATAGATGAGGGAGCAGGGGCCGACGGGGTGGATGGTAAACAGTGAATACTAGATAATAACTAGCTTGACCTAATGATATCTAGATAGTATACTTGACTCTCGTTCAAGACAGTCTGCCAAAATCCTCCCTGGATGGCCGAGTGGGTGAGAGAGACATGAGGTCATCTGATTGTTAGGTGGAATAATGACCACGGGTGATACTGCATTAGGAAGCTTAGCAATGGTGAAACTGGTCAGGATTTCGAATTCTCACCAGGAGTAGTTGGGATGGATTATTTTTTTCCTCCCTCCATATATCGACCCTTCGCCGCTAGGTCTTGATTTGTCCCGCGGTATAGTCGTGGAGTAGCTCTATCTAACACGATATCCTAATATAATGGAATGATCGTATTGCTTCTTCTCTTATATTGACGTCGTCTTGGGAGAACCCATACACTCATATATAAATGTTGAGCAGATAAAACCAGAGCCTAAATACGTTATTGATAATATGCAATAGATGCGTGTTCAACCACATGAAATCTCCTACATACTTTATAATATAAACCAGGCAGACAGATACCCACGAACAAAAACACATAGAAAAAAAATGCCTCGGTATTGAGATCTGCCTATCTTGTGCTATGTCACATGGCTAATAGTATGTCCAAACACAAATCCCAACACGATTATTCCTGCCGCCTATATTTCTATGTGCTCTATGCGGCAACAGTATTCTTTGTCTCATCCACAGATAACTGATTGACCTTAACCGCCACATCGTCAATAGTCTTCTCACTATCGTCTACATTAGTCTCTGCACCATTAGGCGGCGCCTTCTCTGCGGAATCTGCGGAGTTGGCCTCTGACTCAACCGAAGCATGGATCTTCGGGATGGGAACGATTTCCCTCCGCTCCTTTCCATCCACAGTGCCCAGCACCTGGAGGTGATCACCGTTGAACAACACAGGGCCCTTGAGGATATCCTTCCGTGTCTGGCCGTCGACGAGAGGCTGCTCGATGCCGCGGAGCAGTTCACGGCTGGAATCATCCAGGTTGGGCATCTCGCCCCACGACCAGTTCAGCTCGCCGCCGTATGACTTGGGGATGCTGGATGGCTCCATGAAGGAAGTGAGAGTGGGCTCGACCTCTGCGGCGGAGAGAATGAAGATCTTCGAGGTGGTGCCTGGGTCGAACCAGCGCTTGATCCAGCCCCAGACGGTTGGGAAGAATGAGGGTGCTCCGATAATCTAACAGTGGGTTAGTTCTAAGAATCTTCTCTTCAACGGCAAAACCCCTCCGGACGGAGTAGATCGGCGATTAGACAACATACAAAGATTCGATCTAATGTCTCGGGGTAATGCGCCGTGGCCAAAACACTAGCATCCTGCATATGACTCTTCAAGTTCCAGAACTGCTTTAGCCCGACACCGCTGACATCCACGATATTGGTCGACGTCACGATAGGCGTCTCCGGGTTCGGACGTGGCAGTGCCGAGGCAAGCGGCATCACGAACCGAAGAAGGTTCTCATACAAAGCGAAGAGGTTCAACAAACGCGCAGGGACTGTGGATGATTTGTGGGTTTCGGGTGTACCACTAGTCATGGTGGAGTTGTAAGCGGCGACGGCCTTGTTATCCAGGTGGCGGATCTGGAAGACGTAGACAGGGATTCCGCGGCGATCGCGACGGCCTGTCCATTGGGGATACTGTAGAAACAGTAAACGTCAGCACGAGATCTGTTTGTTTGTTCGGAAGCGATTATAAGACGCACCATCCGTCGAGCGGCCTCGTATGAGTCCACGCTGATATTCTCATATAGCTTCTCAATGGCGTTGTCTTTGCGCCAGTCTTCGGTGTCTTTGAATTGAGCCCATGCGCCCTCGACATCAAACTTGCGAGCTCGGAGGAATCGCCTGCGCAAATAATTAAAGTGGTCAGCACTCGATCATCCTGTTCCATTCGTTCCATTGCTAGCTGTGTTGAGGTCTAGTGTGGACGCGCCACATACAGTAAAGTCGCATCGTCCTGGCTGGCGGGCTTCGCCTCGACGCCGTCTGCTTGTTCCACAGCAGGGGTGTAGTATTTACGCTCAGCGCACAATGCCTTAAATTCCTGCAGCTTCTCCTCCTGCTCCGGGGTAAGGTGGTGCAAGTGTCCGGCGAGCCATTCGGTGCCAGAAGCTTGTGAGGCGGAAGTGGCGGGATCGTTCTTCGAGGAATCGGTGCGCGCCAGGTCCGGCTCGGAGTCCTGCGGAGTTTTGTTGCCCCAAAACATGGTGAACTCTTATCTCATAAGTTTGTTTACTTTTTTGAAGGAGAGATCGACCTTATAAAACAGATCTCGGAATTGGCGGAGGAAAAGAGGCGGTGAAATATACCTCACGGTGGTTGGTCCCGGGGTCGATGCTTTTCTGGGGGGTTGATTCTATTTTGTGATACATCGTATATATCTCTTTCTATCACACATTTTGGAATGAGGTTTAGGTGAGATTTAGGTCTAGTTTAAGAATGTTGAATGTCGTTGAGATATATTTCTGCCAAAGCATATCTGCCGAAGTACATCGCAGACCCATCGATCAACAAAGCTAATCGGCAGGATCAACCAAGGTAGGCCAGCCCTGGTAATGGACAGCCCTGGTAATGGATAGGGAGATGTCATGAAAAACACAAAAATGCAATAAAATTCCGGCCAAAATTAAACCAAGTACCCATATCTCAGTATACACGGCACAGATGCTAATCATAGAGCCAACCCCCACAATATCTGTACAGATCGCCCTCATACAGCTCAAAATTCAAATAAATACAAAGATAATTAGTCCTCGGTCAGATCACCGTACTCCCACATACCGCGGCGCTCAGATTTAGCCTCGTCCTCGAGTGTGCGCAGGTTGGAGAGGGTATCGATGGAGGCGCGCTCCCACGCCTTCAGCTTGCGGGGTACCATAGCCATACCCTCGTGAACAATGTCGGCGTTGATGCTGTTGTCCAGGTTCTTGGAAGCCGAAGGGTCGAGGAGAGTGACGTGCAGGGTACCGTCCTGGTCAACGTGGTCAACGTTGGCGACGAGCTGGCGGTCGAAGGTCTGGTCGCCGACGAAGCCGACGGCGTCCTCAAGGTAATCCTCGGAGGTGGGGAACTGCAGGAGAGAGAGGACTGCATCAACGGCCTGGGGGCGGAGGGTCTGGCCAGAGAATTGAGGTTGGGTGAGAGGGCGAAGCGATGCCCATGGCAGAATCTCGGAGTTGCCGTAGTCGATGTAGACTACCTCAGCCTGCTCCTTCTCGCGGTCGTTGCGGCGCACCTTGGCGCGGTACCAGTCGCCATCTTCGGTGAATTGGGCGGCAACCCAGTCGCCGGCCTTGGGAGGGCCAGGCAGCGGGGTGTCGTTGGCCTTGTTAATGTGGAATGTGCGGAAAGCGCTCATCAGCTCGGTGAGCGCGTTCGTACCGGTGCCAATCTGTTGCAGCTTGAGCTTCGCGGAGGTAGGGTCGATGTAGGTAACCATAACATCGCGGTAGTCCTTGCGACGCTGAGCGGGAGCGGCATCGCTCTCAGTGCCAGTTGCGGCTCCATTGGCAGCCTCGGCCTCTTCGGCCTCAGCAGCCTCCTTGACGGGGTCCCAGTCGTGCCACAAACCCTTGCGGGCATCCTTCGCCCGCTGTTCAGCGGCGAAATACTCGTTGGCGTGACCAGACTGCTCAGCGGAGTATGCATGAACGGTGGCGAAACCCTCCTCCAGCAGAACGGTTGTGAAGTTCTCCTTGTTGATGTAAAGGCTGCCTATGAATCCGCCAACCTTGTCAATGGTCTCAACGTCAATCTCAACATCGCGCTGCATGCAGCGGCGGTTGGCAAGATCGTGGGCCTCCTGACCGAAAGGCTCACCGGCGTCGCTGGGCCCGCGGGAAGATCGAGGGGCACGGATGCCGGAAAGGACGAGAGTCAATTTGGCGTTGTCACGGGGAACGAGAACAGTGAAGCGAGAGCCAGACTTCACAAAGTCGACGACAGCTGGAACACGCTTTTGACGCTGCAAGATACCAAGCTCCAGCTTGGCCTTTTGTACGCTCTCTGAGTAATCCACCACCTGCTTCGCCTTGGGAGCCTTGGAAGACCACATTCCACGGCCTTCCGCCTGGGCATCAGCCTCAGCAGCGAGGAGCGCATCGTAGTCGGGAGACCGGTCAGTGTCGTCCATACGGTGGCGAATTACAGAGGAGTAACCAGCCTCCACAAGAGCCAGACCAACATTGGTGTTGCCCTGCACAACAGTAGCCACCTCGCGCTCCTCGTAGCCCTCGTTTGCAGGTTTCTTGCCGTTCACGGTGACCATGACATGCTTGGCGATCACCCGCTTGCGCAGGTACTCCTTCGCCTCAGCAGCATAGGGAGACTGCTTGGGGTCGGAGGGCTTGGGCTGACGGATACTGGCGAGACTGATCTTCTTCTCCTCACCAGCCTTGTTGCGGATGAATAGGGTATCCGCATTCAAAACACGGGTCACAACGTAGTCCACAGCCGCGGCACCAGCAGTAGTGGGTCCCGTGTGGCTAACCCACAATCCCTTGCGGTCAGCCTTCGCTGTAAGTTCCGCCTGGCGGAGAAGAGCCATGTCCGGACCCAAAAGCGTGGAGTGGTGATCCTGGCAGCGGGCCAAACCAGCCTCAAGAAGGAATCGAGAGATGTTTCCGTTGGGGTGAAGGAGGGTGGCAACAATTTGTCCCTGCGGCGTAACACCAACAAGAGAAACCTTGACCTTGCGCTGCAACAAGCGCTCTTCAACAAACTGCTGTGACTCATCACCGAACGGCTCAGCCGCGGTCTCTTTGCCATCAGCAGTTGTGCGCTTAGCGGATGGTGCCCGGACACCAGCAATAGCAATGACAGTCTGAATGTGCTCCTGTGGCTTGAGCAACAAACGCAGCACAACACGGTCACCGTTCAAGACCTTCTCAACAATACCCTCCAGCTGCTGGCCCAAGTTACGCTTAACCAAATCGCGAGCGCCAGTCAACTCGTAGCTAGTGTCGATCTGAGCATCGTTATCACTAGCCCATGTTCCCTTTCCTTCGTCCTGGGCGAGGGATTCCAATGCCCGCAGGCGGCCCAGGAGTGCAACGGTCTCCTCGGATTCATCTGCGCGCTTGCCTGCTTCTTCGCGGACACGTGTCCAGCCCTCCTGCACACTGATATCGGGCAATGAGGCGTCGAAACCGGGCAGCTTGATGGTACCGTAGTCGCGCTTGGCACCGGAGGGGATAGTGTATTCAACGTGGAACTGGACAACTTTGCCGACAAGGAGCTCACGGAGGAATTCGCGGGATTGGAAGGCGTATGTCTATAATTGATTCTTCCAATTAGCCTTGTCTTTTTTTCTCTCCTCCATTTCAATCATCGCCATTTTATCCAATGCTATACGTAGCTCGTAAGGCTCAGAAAGACCAATTGTAGATCCCAGAAAGCCACAATCTGGTCTTCCAATGGTGCAATCAACAGGCAATGAATGTCAACAATGCACCTACCTCATCACCCTCTCTCCTTAATCTCGGAGCAGAGACATAAGCCAAACTCAGGATACGTTCTTGCGAAGGGTTGGTGATATGCGACAACACGACCGTGTCACCGGACAGGACGGACTTGACCCGGGCTTCGAAAGGCATACTGAATGAAACAGTCTCCACTACCACATGCACAATTGTGATGAGATTGAAGACAGAACCAGAATAAAAGTAAACACAAGAAAGAGAAAAAGAGGTTGAGAACAAGGGGAATGTCCTGAGGGGAAACGTGTCCGGTGTTTAGACTTGTGGGGGAAAGCGGTCAGCCGCTCCGAGCTTCTTACGGAAAGTCTACGATGCATCGAAGCTATACAATCCATCGATCATGACAGATATCCAAAATATACACATGTCAAATTGGCATTCATTCATGTATCCTAGACGGAGTATCCTGCATTTTTCATCCACCAATTATGGAGATATCCAAATCCAAGGCTTAAAAGGGATAGAGCTGCACATTTATGCGGCAATACCGATGACACCTAAAGTATATTATTAGCACTCATCTCCACTACAGCACGCCTTCATGAACTTACCACAAGCAGGGCGGGGACCGGCGTTACCGGTCTTCTTGGACTCCTCGTTACCACCCTTGCCAAGGTCATCAGTACCGGCGTGGACGACCAGAGTGCGCTATACAGTTAAATTAGCAATCTGTTTCAGCAATACTAAGTATCGATTCTAAACTTACGCCCAGAACGGACTCGGCACCGATCAGCTTGACAAGGCTGTCCTGCTTGGAGCCGTTGGCATTACCCTCAGCATCGGTCTTGAAGTTACCGAGGTCACCGACGTGACGGTCGGAGTCAGTAGGAGCACCGTGGTTCTTGCCGAAGGGGTTGACTAGAAGTAAATCAGTATTCGATCCTTCCTCTTCCTCTCCAGTTCTAGCTCATCACGAATGACATACAGTGAGGGCCAGCGGAGGTGCAGCCGTTGGTGTTGTCACCGAACTGGTGAACGTGGAAAGCACGCTCGGCGTTGGCGTCGTGGCCGGTGATGTTCCAGGAGATGGTGGTAGGGGCACTCTCGGAAGCCTGATCGAAGGTGACGGTGCCGGCGACCTTAGCGTCACCACGGAGGACAGCAACTGCAAGGAAACAAAAGTGGTCAATGAATTGTTCTAGAAAGCTTATCGAAGGCTCTCCGGTATGCCGGTTACTGGATCTCCAGGCCTCTGGGGTCTGATCTCAGACTCAGCAACGGGTGGTGCCGCACTGGCCCAGGATCAGAATGCCACTCTAGCAAATGAGCAGCGATGATCCCCAGTTTTGTCCCAGGGACATTGGCAGACATCCAGACAGCAGTGGAGAGCTACGGAGAGGATGCAAGCCGATAGGCTCGGGTTTGGCATCTGGGTCACAAGGTGCTCAAATCTGCTCACACCCAAGGTCCCCTTGCCACACAGATCGTGGGGAACTTGGGAGCTGAAGATCTTATGTATGGCCCAGAGAGAACCAATAATGGAAATTACTTACCAGCCTTAACCATTTTGATTATCTTAAGATATTTTTTAGATAGAAGATTGAATGAAGAAGAGTATTGTGAAGGAAGAGGAGAGGAAGTGGGCGGACGAAGATAATAAGGCGGATGATGTTGACGTGACTCTACACTTGTATCAACAAAGTACTAGGTACATGTATTTTAGTATAAAAAAAGCTGAGAACACCAGTACTTGGTACCTAATACCACAGCAAAACACCCCCACCTTCCCAAGTGGGGAGCGAGTCGGAGCTTAGGAAATGACATAATTATTAATACCATCGTGAACACCTCCAGGACTCAATTCATAATTAGATCAATTGGATACATGTTTCTGTCTAACCAATTGCCATATCAGCTGCTACTATTTACTCCAATACAAATACCTACAACAGTACTTCTTGATTGTTTTTTCGTACATACGTACAAAGAGAGGTGTAATGGATGTGTGCAGCTATCGTACCGAACTTCCCCTCGCAGGTGGGGTTTTCCTATTTGAGCTACCGCCTCTGACCAGTCACGTGTATAGTGACTAATACTATTGACAGCGGGTTAGTTCTAGAAGCAGTAACTAGTTAACTAGTTATTACATAGCCCTGACTACATCGAACTTGATTCTCCCCTTCCTGTCACTGTCTGCCTACTACATACAATATTGTATTCCGAAGTTATGGTTTTTATCCTGTTGCACAATTGTCTCACCTATCAGCAATTCATCCAGCCTCGGGCAATTTTAAAATATTATACTCCGTATCAATACATAACTAGTACGCAGTAGCATAGTTAAGTCAAATGACACCTTAGCTCCAAGACACTAGTGCGGGGGGTCTGAATAAGCCGACCCGGCCAGATTCCGCAGTTTACCCCTCAAGTTCTAATTTTCTACACCGAGACCGGAGGATAATAGCAGCACTGGGGACAAATTCATCAATTCGTATCTACCGATTCCAATTTTTTGGGAGATCGCCAATTTACAATTAAACAATTAAAAAACAAAAAGATCAGAACCCAATTTAAGCCTGGATCTTCTGGGCAAGAAGCTGCTTGAGGGTAACGGCATCAGCAGCGAACTTGGAGATACCCTCGCGGAGCTTCTCAACACCCATAGCCTCCTCGTTGAAGTCGAAGCGGAACTCAGCCTCGTTGTTGAGGTACTCGCGCTTCTTGATATCAAGGCTGGCGGCACCAGCGGGGTTGAGCTTCTCGGGGACGGCCTCGGTGGAGTTGTAGAGGTCCTCCAGGAGGTTGGGGGAGATGGTCAGGTAGTCACAACCAGCCAGCTCGGTGATCTCGCCAACGTTACGGAAAGAGGCACCCATGACAATGGTGTTGTAGCCGAACTTCTTGTAGTAGTTGTAGATGTCCTGGACGGACTTGACACCGGGGTCCTCCTGGGGGGTGTAGTCGCGCTTGTGGGCAGCCTTGAACCAGTCAAGAATGCGACCAACGAAGGGAGAGATGAGGTAGGCACCGGCCTCGGCAGCGGCAATGGCCTGAACCAGAGAGAACATGAGGGTCAGGTTGCAGTTGATGCCGTGCTGGGACTGGAGGATGTGAGCGGCCTTGATGCCCTCGTAGGTGGAGGCAATCTTGATCAGGACACGGTCCTTGGAGATACCATTGTCGGCGTACAGCTGAGTGGCAAGGGTCAGCTTTGAATTCTCGGGAAAGGTCATTGCGAGTGAACTTGTGAACTTGTGAACGTACCTTGATGATCTGAAGAGCCTTGTCGACGGAAGCCTGGGTATCGAAGGAGAGCTTGGCGTCAACCTCGGTAGAGACCTTTCCGGGGATGATGTTAAGAATCTCCTTTCCGAACTGAACAAGAAGACGATCGAGAGTGGCCTCAACCTGCTCATCGAGGGTCTTTCCGTTCTGCTTGCCGTAGGCAACGGCGGTGTCGATAAGAGCGGCATACTCGGGCTTCTTGGAAGCAGCGAGAATCAAAGAGGGGTTGGTGGTGGCATCCTGGGGCTTGTACTTGCCAATGGCTGGGGTTGATGTTAGCTAGGGATTCAATGCTGGAACCAATATCACATGTAGAAATCTGGAATACATACTGGCGAAGTCACCTAGAAGTTGAATGTTAGCGTGTTTTGTTTTCAATGCAATCTCGATAAAATAGATAGCTTACCAGAGTCGCAAACGACGACGGTGCCAGTGGCCTTGAGCTGTTCGAGAGAAGAAGACATTTTTTTATGTATTGAGAGTGAGATAGAGAGAGTATGAAGAAAGAAGAAGAGTGGCGGGGCGGCGAGTGTTTAAGAAGGAGGGGTGGTGTCATGAACCAGAACCAGATGAATTGCCAGGTACTTAGATTTACTATGTGGTTACCATAGTAAATGGAAGTACCTGGCGTTGCCCCGTTTTTCAGGTGGGATGGTGGGGCAAATGACGCTGCAACATTTCACGTGGACAACATATTGTTATCCCAACTTCTTTCTGTTTGCTATCGCTTCTTGAGTTCTCTACTGTTCTTTTTTCAATCTTCGTGATCTCTTGATGAGTATTCTAATTGATCAATCCCAATATGACTTCATATATACTCTGATTGACCTACTTGACCGGATGTTGCTACAATCCCAAATCCGGCGCAGAGTGCTCCGCCTTCCCCCAACCGGAGGATGGTAGACCGGACAACCCGAACGGCCCACTAGGTACTGCATCGGTCTTTGTAATGTTCACCGGAGGCCCGGTTAAATACACATCGACGGCTAGTTATGGAGAAATTTGATTTCCGAACACCTTGGCTATGAGCCGTACGGAGTAATAATCTTCGAATGGGAGGAGATTGCCTGAAAAGGAACTCACAAGCGCCACAGCCTATGAAAGGGCTTCACATATATATCATTTTCCCTGTACGCTCGGTGCTCGGGGCTAACCAAAGCCGGGGTGATGACGGAACAACCACCCTATACTATACCTTGTCGGAGAGTTATTATTTTAAATTGTTTTTCGTGTCGTTTCACCAATCGAACATCCTTCTGTTAGTGTGGTTGCCCATGTTTTGTGCGGCATCGGACTTTGGTCTATGGGCTCAACCGCCGGGTCACTAGTTATACTTTATTGATCGTTGATAGACTCGAGCATGTTCATGATCGAGGGGTGAGCCTAGTACAGCTTGTATCTCACCCGAAGAAACATCTCATAGGGGGAATTTCCTAGGACCAAGCTTAGTTTTACTATCAGAAGGTATCAGAAGGACAAGAATATAACGGAAAGGGAAAGAGGTTGAGTGCCAGAGATTGTCTGGTAAATATGATTCTTTTTTGGCTATGAACACGAGATGAAGGAGAAATAGAGGGTACTGGAGTAACACCGAAGAAATTAGCGGCGCTGGATGCAGTTCCATTCATACTACCATCATGTTAGCTTCGTCAATGAAACATGAAACCGCGTAATAAAACTCACCACTCGGCCAGCCTCATCCCCCGTATAGACCACGTGGGGGAGAGCAAAGATACAGCTGATACCGGCGATGATATTGGCACCATTGTCGCGATTGCTGTCAGTATGGTGCAACTGTCGAATCAACTCCAGCTCGAAGCGGCCACCGCGGATATTCTTGCTCCAGATGTTGACCACACCATGAGTATGGCCGGTCAACACCAATTCACGCTCCAGCCATTCATTCTGCACCCCCTCGTAGAAGACGCAGGACAAGACGCGATCATCAGCCGTCTCGCAGACTGGTTGATCAATCAACACTACGCCATTCAGGGTAAATAATGTCAAGCGATTACCGCGACAAACCATGATGTCTCCAGAGACATCGTTGATTCGAGCACACTAATTTGTCAGTAAAGGACAGCACGTAATAGAGAAAGGGAAACATACATCGACTGCAGCATCTCCGGGAAGGGCTCGCACGAAGGATCGTCGATTGAGATCCCATAGCATGACGCGTCCGTCATTGGAGGCAGACAGCAAAGTACTGAAGGAGCGCGAAACGGCGAGGACAGTGACTGGGGCTCGATGACCAAAGAGCGACCCAATGGGCTGCAAATCTACGGACTTGGAGGTTGCAGTGACCGTCCATAATGAGATGGTACAGTCCGTGCCGCAGGTGACCAGGGTGCGGGAATCCGCAAAACTGGCATGAGACAATTGACCAACATGAAGGTGCTCAAAGTGACCCAGGAGCTTGCGAGTATCGGCGGTGTAGAAACGAACACTGCCATCGAAGAATCCCCATTCCATGTAGTAGTCATAGGCTGGCGGCACGTTGAGTCTCAGGGCCGCTGTACACAACAAACGGTCTTGTTTCATTGATAAGGTGGCTACTCGTTCCTCAATATCAAGAAGAGACAAAGGCATTTGGGTCAGGGATTCTGCAAGAGTGTCCAGCCGGGGTATGCGGTGCCGTTGATCTTCCCTCTGGGCGTGAGGTCGTTGGAAGATTTGGTGAGGAGTTTGCCCGAAATTGTGAATAATGCCGATGGTGGCCAACCGCTCCATTGGGTCATCAATGGCATCTAAATCTTTGGCACCTTTGTATGAGAGGTGATGGAAAACATTGACGGACTCGACGGCTGCCTCGCCCTTTTGCTTACTGCCGAAAACGAGATCAATCCAGCGGTGCAGGTTCTCGGACACATAGGGACTCTCAAGTGCTTCTCGGTGTTTCGCAATGAAAATCTTGGGATCGCCCTTTGCCCAAGGTGGCAACTCAACCGAGTCAATGGCTGTGGTCATGTTTTGGAGAAGACCAAAGTCATAATGGTTGGAGTTCACTAGAAATTCCGGAAGATAGAAGAACTCAGGGGTAAGTTCTCGAACGTCGGTCATGTTCCCTCGCGATACTGACTCCCATGCCTTGCGGATTGAATAGAAGAGGCGATCGGCATGATCGAAGGAGCCGCCCTGAAGTAAAAGATATGACTTGACGAATGGTTGCAGCCGGATGAGGTAGGAACTGACAATCATGGCAGAAGAGTAATGCGTTCCATAATGGAAAGGCGGAGAATTATCGTCGCCCATCTCAGCAAAAGCATTGTATCGCTCACGGAAGCCCATTTCGCGTTCCGGTGTTTGACAACCCATAGGCTTAGACAGGTCCCGGAATGTGGCTGGGTTGTCAAGATCGAGTTCCTCACTTGTATAGTCCGCCAGAACCCATGGGAAAACGGGATATTGAGTTAAGTCATTGAACGTACGCCCAGCAAAGGTGTTGATCAACATCAGATAATGGAAGTTGGAAATTTCACCCTTAATCCACTTGCGCGTTGCTGGGTTTGCCGGAAGGTGACCGAAGACACTGGCAAATTTAGACCCAAGGGATTGTGGTGCATCATCTTGACTGCGAAGGGTTTCAAATCGCCAGATATCTTCTGGTCGCGAGTGTCCGGTGCTTCCCGTGACCTGTGGTGCCTTGATAGCCAGTTGGTTGCACAGATCGTCCCGAGCTCGTGCCGAGAGCAATGTCAACAAATAGCTGGTACCATCTGTAAAGAATATCTCAAGAGCAACATCGCGAAACAGGAAGCGACGCTTGGAAACGCTGACCAAATCAGACCATTTCCAGCTCCTTGTCTCATGCTCCTGTGAGCGGGGGTCATTTGATTCGCGACCAGAAATCATGCGCACATAGGGATCTCGTTCCTCACTGGGGGCTTGCCATACGTTCACGATCTCGCCATCTGCTCTCTGGAAGAAATTGTCCAGGATATAGATGCAGTCCTTGCCGAGAATCGAAATACCCTCCACTGCCTCTAGACCAATGATTCGAGACAGGTTACACACGCTCTGAACCTGATCACCACGCTGAAGAGATCGCATCACCTTCCGGTTTCTATCTTCATAGTCTTCGAGCTCGATTTTAGGGTCGTCAATCATCTCGAAGTTATCCTCCATGAGGCTTCGGTTGTCGGTATCGCCATTCGGCGAGTCACTTCCCCCATTCTCAGGGTCCTCTGGGAGAGGATGAGGCGCCGTCAGAGTTTCACCCTCCGAGAGTGCACGTATGCGGGTGTCAATTTTGATTGCTGGGGGCTCGGAGGCTTTACGCTTAGGCTGATAGTCCTGTCGATCACCCGACTCATCTGGAACCAGACGTAGTCGCATACGGCTGCGACCTTCCGTCTGGTCTAGCCACCATCTCCTCTCCCTCTCTTCTGCGAGAAGGCCACCTGGTCGTCGCAAGTCAAGTAGTAAGTCAGAGAAAGCTGACCACATGAAAGTAGAGCTGTCCTGAAGATCTTGCAAGAATCGTTGAGACTTCAAAAACTCGGATGCTGCAATGTTTGAGATCCAATGTGGCAAAGTAGCCTCGTGCTTTCGCATCATGTCTTGATCAAATTTCTCGATCTGAGCCCATTGTCTGAGTTTGTCTTTACGTTTCGATACTCGAGGCCTGACGGACTCTTCAGTGCGTGTATTCTCCTCGTGGACGAAGGTGTCCCATAATCGAGAAAATACACCGAAGAACAAGGCATCCAGATCGTCGCGCTGGTCATCGATCCATTGCAGGAAAGATTCGTCATCCATTCCCGAAAGAGCGTCGAAGCCGTCAGCCAACCGACGCTGGAGGGACACAGATCCATGGCTGAGAAGTGTTGTTATCTCATCCGGTGCCTGTACCAATATGATTCTCCATAAGCGGGTAGCAGCTGAGCGGACGTCACCATTCATGCTGATTAGTTTAGTGTACAGGAGGTAGCATAGCAGGTGTAGGTGTTTTGATTGGGTTTCAGCCGCCGAGAGAAGGACCACCTGCCAGTAATTCAATCGGTTTAGCAATGTGACGGTTTCGGTGTCATCTGCTTCTGACAACTGAAATAAGATAACTTTGTACAGAGTCGAGCGAATCGTTGCGGTAGCCTGGCTACACAAACGAATGCTTTTCAACTGAGATATGTCCGGCCGCTGGAGATACTCTAAAATTGTACCAATGAATTCAAGTGTGGATGATGCCCCGTCAATGAACCAGCCTTCGGACACTGCCTCCGTCAAATGTGTCGCGAAGCGCCCCAGATTCGTAAGTGTCCTTGTTTCATTAAGCAGACCTGGTCGAACCAAAGGGAGGTCTTGCAATGTCGAAAGGACACAATCCAAAACCCAAGAATTAAAGTACGCCTGGTGTTCCAGGAAGCCGGGCGGAGTCTTCAGATAGAGACCGAGGCCCGAAAAGTCTTTGCGACCTAAAAGCTGATCATCGAAGACAGCCAGCACAAGCCTGAAGATTGCCTTGACGATGGGATGATCAGTACCGGCTTTATTTCCAGTAAAGGTTGGGTTCATGAGCCGTCGTATCCGTGCAGAAGAGGGCTGATGCTTGGATTTATCAGGAGAGACCAATATAAAGGATGAGCCACGTCTTAAAGAACCAGTGCTCTCATCGGGACTGCCCAAGGAGTCAACCATGGTGGTCTGTAAAGCTGTCGATGCATTAATAGTACTCGAGCGTGGTCGTATTACCAGGTTGCTGTCATCGAAGCTGAGTCCACTGTGTCGGAAATTCAGCTCTGCGTTAGGGCTGACGGCATCAGCACCGACAACAACGGGATATACCACAGAAAGTAGCTCCTGCACGTAAGTAGACTGTGCAGTGAAATCTTGGAAGTTCGGTGACTTGGCGCGTGCTTCTTCTAAGAATTGGACAACCGAATTGATAAGAGCAAACCCATCGATATACTGGTCTGAGGGAGTAGCATCTAACAGTAAAAATGGGTGTTAGTCAGAGAAATACCAGGCCATAGTCATCTGTGGCGAGAACCTACCAGGAAGTTTGAGGTCGTTCATTTTTAGTTTGTCGCGTTTGGAGGCACGCTCTTCGAAAGATTCTTGAGCGTATTCTGGCGCATCACTTGCCATGGCCAAATTGCGCACCCCGTTCTTCAACATATTCACAATAACCGGCAGCATAGCTGGGAAGGCAACCTTTACATCGCCTTCGGCCAAGAACGCTCTAAGCAGCTCGAACGGGTCGAGAGGTTTGTCGAGGTTCAGCAAAGCATGGTCAACACCGAAAAAGATAGAAAAGCATATAGGCCACAACGCGGGAACGTCCCACCACCTCTTCAGACGGTGTTCTAGAATGATGTATCCACCACTTTTCTCTGCAAACTTCTTGCTATATCCACTGCCAATGACCACGACTAAGCGGGCCAAAATCTTTGTTGCAAGTATCACAACCTCGGGTTCATCCTCGCACATGAGATAAAGAAGCCACTACACAGATGATTAAACAAAACTCTTTTCAAGGCAAATTATCATCCACATACCTTGTTTGTGACGGCCTTAGCAAATTTCCTCAATGGTGTAGAGTCATGTGGGTTACACAAGACGGAAGAGTATAGCCGTAACATTTCAATTCCCAAGGTCACGCTAGGGAGATACTTGCTTTCGGACTTCGCTGACGAAGGTCGAGGCGATGTAACCACATACCGAAGGCTCTTCTTTCTCTGAAGGTTTGTCTGAGTCTTTGGCTTATGGAGTGTATATGTGATGGACAAAGCGAGTGATCGAAGAAGGTCGGGAGAAGGACTACTTTCCATCAACGAGCGGAATGCCGATAAGCAAGGTTGGACAGACTCTTCAGTCAGCTCTCCACCCTTCAAGGTTTCCAGTAGCTTTTTGTTGACACCTAGTTTGGTCAGCTTAGATACTAAAAATGGCAGTGTCATGAGGAAGCACACTTACGCATACGACCAAGACGCCTGGCGTTGAATCGGCGATAGTTGCTATCGGCGGCAAATGTCCGGAATTGAGAGTAATATAACTCAATCGCCTGGGATTTGCCGAGACGCCAGACGTCCATATCCACGAGCAGAATACGATAGGCGAGCGGGTTCGTGATGATGGAGTGATTAGGGGTCTCGAAGTCATAACCAACAAATCCCAGAGTCAAACGAAGCAGATCAAGCATCAAGGAAGTCAGCTCCTCGGGGTCAGAGCTAACCACAGGGATTTTGAACGCGGTCGGGGAGTTGCCCATGTAGAATCCAAGCTTCTCCCGCAATAAGGCTGCAAGAATACCATAGCCATTCTCTCTTTCCATGGCCTCGCTGTTTCTCCAGTTATCCTGCACTGCTTCATAGAGAGCTTCCACGGCCATGCGAGTGCTTTCGGCGGTCCTAGCCGCCTTGACCAAACTTAGATGGACCGCAGCGCAGCCACCTATACACCAACTAGCATCATCCATCGCCCTAGGTACGGCAACGACAGGATCACCTGTCAGGATGCCGACACCCTGAGGCTGCGTTAAGCCATCATTTATAGCCGGAGTGGCACCGTTAACAGCAACGGCATTGCCGCCCGACTTTGTTAGCTGTTGGAGACTCTTTGCTGCCTGACGTGAGAGACACTTTATCAACTGTGATTCGTCGATATTATTGCTATCATCGTCGTCAAGAACGGCGACAGAGGAGACATTGATCAGAATCGAGCTTTCACGAATCAATGTACTCGCCCGTTTGCGGATGGCAGTGACAATATCCGAGGCTTCCTCTTTGCCAGGGTGAAGATGTTCGTTCCGCAGATTGAGAGTCGCAGAGGCCTTGTATGTCTGGAAGGAGCCTAAGCAATCCTGAAAATTCCCATAATACCGAGGCCCAAGGTTGTAAAAAACAGCTACCATGTCGTCGCTATAAGCCTCGTCGAAAAGCATTCCATTGGCGAGGGACCATCGGGAAGTGGACACGCCTTTTCCGAGGCGCATTGCCAAGTCTTGAGGAGTGCCAAAGAATGCCTGCACGCGCGATGGCTTGCTTGGATGATGGCTTACGGGAACGGATGGGTATTCGATCTTCAATTGTTCAACAAACTCGCCGTCTATGAAAAGAGATGCGCGGGAAGAAGACATTGGCTTCGGTCTCTTTTGAACAACACAAATATGGTACCAGCGATTTGGCTCAAATTTTGCCGACTTGAACCGAACACTAGGACGGGAACCTCGAATCGAAGTTTGGAGAATAAAGTTCCGAGTATCCTTTTCGAGGTAGGCAAGAATGAAACATGTTTGGCTTGCATCAAATGCTCCAAATATAGTAGTATGCGTGTTGGAATCGAACTCGTCGAAACGGGCCCAAGCTGCAAGAGTGTAGCCGGAAGAATTGATAGGAGGGAATGGTCGACCGAGCGTTGCAAACTCAACTGAGCAGTATCCGTGACGGGACATATCAAACTGTATTGACGGAGGCTCTTTCGAAGATTTTAGAGCAGACAATAAGACTTTTAGAACTTGCGGGCTTTCATGCGCTCCACGGAATAAGGCGACAGCATCATCCAAGCTACTCATGCCCTGGACGCTGAGAAATCGGGCGAGATCTTGGTAAATTGCCTTCTCCTTGTCTGACCGTGCACCATCGAATAAGAGGGGTAGAATTGAGGTGAGCATATCAGTGGCATGCAGGGCTACGACGTTCCTTCGAGACTGCGAGGCCAATTGGCAGAGAAATGCGGGCAAGGCCAGGCGTAACATGTCATATCCAGATGACAAAGAGGAGTGTATCAACCACACACGAATGAATGGACCAAGTAGCTCCGGTACTTCCACCGTCTCAGCTGATCCAATGCAGTGATCCACGGCATCCTGGACTTCTTTCGGAGACGAAGAGCCTTTATTCTGGGGAAACTTGGTGCTCAGTGTTACAAAAATACCCGACACTGTCTCTTGGCATAGAGCTGCGGCCAAAATGGCGCCGTAGAGATGGTGCGCGTCACCCTCAGTTGTGTCTATCTTTTTGACCAGCACAGACAAAGTTCGTTCCAGTGCAGAAATGCCTCCCCCTACTATCTTCCGAGCAAAATATCGCTTGTTGCCAAAATGATCCTTCAGACCCTCTGCCAATACTCCGAGGACATCTTTGAAGATACCCAATAGGCCTTTTCGTTCCTCCTTGGATTTGTGTACCGGGTCGTAGAGATCAGCTACCTGGTCCACCAGCGCCAGGAGCGTTTGAAAGCCCTGGAGATGTCGGAACGCATCTTTGGCGGTGCGTGGATGTGCATCATCTATGAAGGTATGGCGGAGGCGGAGAAGGGATTCGGTCGTCGATTGAGCCTGGGACAGAGTAATCGCGGTGCCTGCACCGACGTTCTT
Organism: Penicillium thymicola; assembly: GCA_030142185.1. Lineage (NCBI taxonomy): Eukaryota > Fungi > Ascomycota > Eurotiomycetes > Eurotiales > Aspergillaceae > Penicillium > Penicillium thymicola. The sequence goes on from LACB01000054.1 coordinate 85,766, forward strand.
GAGCTGATCAATGGTTGGGGCTAGCTCTTCGGCCAATCTTTCGGTCGATCCGGAGGGGGAGGGAGGGTGGAGGGGAGCCGGCGGAGCCATTGCCAAATCTTATCCACGTCCGCTCCGATGGCGTATGACCATCAGAGACCGTGAATGTTCAATAGCGGGTACAGCGGTCTGCATTGGTGTGTGACAGTGCTAGTGCCAAAATAGGAAGCCTAGCGGTTAGGAGAATTTGCAGCACTCGTCATCCGCAGAATCCCATGTCAAATATTCAGCCACTTCTGTAATTTGCTATCTGGGAGGGGGGAGGGAGTTGGATATCAGGTGACTGACTCAGTGGCTCTTTGGAGAGGGGGCTGGACACATGTACACAGCCCTGTTGTTGTATTGTAAGAATGGTAAAATTCAAAATTACAGGCGATAACTGATAGGACATGATAAGCGCGATAAGATGCAGCTCTTAGCAATGTGGAGAAGCTTGGAAGTGATCCTATGATGTGATGGGCTTCTCTGCAGATTGGCAAAGTTGTACCCAATAATGGCACTCTCATGCAAGACAAGGGGTATTGGACTAAGATTTGAGTCACCCGAACACAAAGCACGCGACTTCGGAGGATGAGTTGCCTTGGAGAATATGGGCCGTGCGAGGAGAGGGGGTTGCCTATAGCCTATAGTAAGGCGAAACTGCCAGGTACCCGGGGGGAAGGTTACCACATGCACCACCTTGCTATAGTTACTTTATTTTTACTTATTATTCGTGTCCGGGCGATATTGAATCAACTCAAATCATACTTCATATGATGATAAGTTTAATAGATATGGATACTAGTCATGATAAGTCAAGTGGATGTCTTAAATGGTTCCCGAGACCAAAGTGACCATACCATACGGTATCGGCTACCCCCATTCTCAAACAGTTCTCCACTGGATCGACATCGACAGGTCATCCGCCGGCGTAACCGTATGTAATGCCCGCTTGCATCATCGATCCCCCGTCTCCTCCCTAGATAAGCTGCCCTTCTCCTCATCTTCCCCCTTCTCCTCTTCATCCAACCTATCCTTCACTCATCCTTTCCTACCTACAATTATCGTTTACTCTATCGTTTCTTCTACCGTGTTTATTTACCCACTTTGCCCAGCATGAAAGGCTTCCTCAGCCTAACAGTGCTCCCGTTGTTGGCAGCTGCCTCGCCCGTGGCAGTCGGCTCCATCCACAAAGATGCAGCTCCTATCCTCTCCTCCATGACCTCCCAAGATATTCCGGATTCCTATATCGTTGTATTCAAGAAGCATGTTGACCAGAGCTCTGCCTCCGCTCACCAAAGCTGGTTGCAGGAGGTGCACACCGCTCATACCGGTCGGATGGAGTTGAAGAAGCGCTCCCTGTTCGGCTTTGACTTTGAGGCTTTCATGGGCCTGAAGCACACTTTCCAAATTGCTGGATCTCTCACAGGATATGCTGGTCATTTCCACGAGGATGTTATCGAGCAGATCCGCCGTCATCCCGATGTTAGTACCCCCATTCTCTCCTTGCGGAAGTTCCCGAGGTCGGCGGCTAATATGACTCAATAGGTTGACTACATTGAGAAGGACTCTGAGGTCCGTAGTATGACCGATGGTACTATTGAGAAGAACGCCCCTTGGGGTCTTGCCCGTATTTCTCACCGGGAAAGCCTCTCCTTCGGCAACTTCAACAAGTATTTGTATGCCGAGGAGGGTGGTGAGGGTGTCGATGCCTACGTTATTGATACTGGCACCAACACCAAGCACGTTGACTTCGAGGGCCGTGCCACATGGGGCAAGACCATCCCCCAGGGTGATGCCGATGAGGATGGAAACGGTCACGGAACTCACTGCTCTGGTACTATTGCCGGCAAGAAGTTCGGTGTTGCCAAGAAGGCCAATGTTTACGCTGTCAAGGTTCTTCGCTCTAACGGCTCGGGTACTATGTCCGATGTCGTCAAGGGTGTTGAATGGGCGGCCGAGGCTCACATCAAGAAGTCGAAGAAGGGCGACAAGAAGTTCAAAGGTAGCGTTGCCAACATGTCTCTCGGTGGTGGTAGCTCTCGCACCCTGGATCTCGCTGTGAATGCCGCTGTTGACGCTGGTATTCACTTCGCTGTTGCTGCCGGTAATGACAACGCTGACGCCTGCAACTACTCCCCCGCTGCTGCCGAGAAGGCCGTTACTGTTGGCGCCTCCACCCTGGCTGATGAGCGTGCTTACTTCTCCAACTACGGCAAGTGCACTGACATCTTTGCCCCTGGTCTGAACATCCTCTCCACCTGGGTTGGTAGCGAGCATGCCACCAACACCATTTCCGGCACCTCCATGGCCTCTCCTCACATCGCCGGTTTGCTGGCCTACTACGTCTCCCTGGTACCCGCCAAGAACTCCGCCTATGCCGTCGCCGATATCACCCCCAAGCAGCTCAAGGCCACTCTTATTAACGTCGCCACTGAGGGCATCCTTACTGACATTCCCTCTGACACCCCCAACGTAAGTTTTCACCCTTTATCTAGATGACATGGGATTAGGCTGACTTTTACCTTAGCTTCTCGCCTGGAACGGTGGTGGTTCCGACAACTTCACCAAGATCATTGCCGAAGGTGGTTACAAGGCCGGTGTCAAGGCTAAGGAGCCCACTGTCGACGAGCGCATTGGCAGCATCATCGACAACGCTGAGAATGCCTTCCACAAGGAGCTTGGCGCTATCTACAGCGAGATCAAGGATGCTGTCTCTGCATAGATTAGAAGGTTGTTAGGGTTCTGTCTGTGACAAACCCCACAACTCGGGCATACGGATGGATGGATTAACACAGGCGCACATCATATTTTCTTTGGTTTTATCTCGGTTTTTTATTTTTGGATTCTCCAACACGAATCCGCGGGTTTATCCCGCCACTACACTCCTATACACAGATTGTTTTTGCTATTTCGCTATTTCGTTGCTTTGCGTAGCATACTTGTCTACAGCCATAAGTTCGGAGTGATTTAGAATACGTTTTGATTTATCAGACGATGATTTATCCGGCATTTGAACCCCCACAAAATAGGTTAATTTAGGCCCGTAGCAAGTAGGTGTAGTCATACATTCAACATGCTCTACAACACGTCATTAATTCGACCCACGTCGGCCTGTTCTTCCAAACCCCAACACCACCGACTCGCCCTGTCAGTCCGCTCTTCTCCCAAAATCCCAACACATTGATCAACGAACTTTGCCGTTAACTGTTCATTCGTCATGGGGCGTTCCAAGCTACCCACGGCATAGTCGACATGCTTCTCAATACTAGCCTCTCCCCTCACTTTCACAACAAGATGACACTCATCCGCCCGTAAATTCTCATCAGGAACCGCCCTAAACCGAGCCCTCAATGCCACAACCCGCCCATCAAGCACCACATCATCTTCATACTGCGCCGGCGCAGCCTTCCCGAACAATAAACCAACTGAGCCACCATGATAAACACTAAACTTAGCCTCCAGTCCATCGTTCGGCGTCGTCTTCCCCGTCAACTCCAGAACGAGCGGATGCACATCCGCAACAACCTCTTCAACATCCGCAACATCAACCCCAACCCTCCCCAACTCCCTATGCAACCAAACACACCCATCAATAACAGGATGAACAACAATCCCACAAGGAAACGGCTTAAACGCATTTCTCACAATCTCCCACCGCCCACCTTCCCCAAGCCCCGCAATCTCCTCTTCAAGCCTATTCCCCCCGGAACAAACAACATTAGCCCACCCCCTCTTCGCCTCAAGTGCCTCAACCGAACTCGTAAACCCCTCCCGCGAAAGCAAAGCAGCAAGCAACCCATTCTGCGCCGCCCTTCCAGGATGAAAAGACTTCGCATGGGACCCGAACATTTCCCTCAGCCCAGTAACCTGCGTAGCGGCAAGACCAATCGCATGAGCGACGCGCTCGGCCGATAACGCAAGTAAATTCGCCACGGCCACAGCAGCACCGATTGAACCGGTCGTAGAAGTAATATGCCAGCCGACATCGTAATGCTCCGGCCAGACGGCCAGGCCGATTTTACACTCGGCTTCAATACCGGCGACCAGCGCGGTTATGAAGTCGGTGCCGGAGACGGGGTGTGAGAGGGTCGGGATTATGGCGAGGAGGGCACATGCTACGGGGCCTGTTGGGTGGATTATTGTGTCCAGGTGGGTGTCGTCGTAGTCGTGGACGTGGGAGGCGATTCCGTTGAAGAGTGCGGCGTGCATGGCGTCGGTGGAGGTGTTTGTGCCGAGGAGGTGGGAGGTCGGTGGTCCTGTGAAAGGGGATAGGGCGTTACGGGCTATTGTTGTTGCTGGGTGTTTGCTCCCACCGACTATACATCCGGCTATGTTGTAGAAGCTTCGTATTGCGGCGTGGATTACTTCTTCTGGGAGATCGGTGTAGGATAGAGAGACTGTCCAGTCGGCCAGGGTTTGTGTTGCCATCTTGGATTAGTGGTTGGTTTCTGTTTCAATGTAATGTTGGGGCAGTTGGTATTTGGTTGTAGTGACTAGGTAGATATAGTTATGATATTAGGATCGATTAGGAGTCCGATATAGGAGCCATGCATACATTTGTTGTAGTACAACATTGGGTTTAAAGTGGGGGACAAGTGGGGGAGGAGAGTCCACTTTTGCTCGGCAATGCGGATTCATATGGCTTAAGGAAACCTAATGATATGATATGCAGATGGGGCTGATATAGCTGAATGTTTGAATGACATTTTAAAAATGGATTAGAATTTCATTTCATTTCGCTAAAATATCTGTGCAACATTAGGGTATTGCATGTTATCATAAAAACCATAAAACCCATAATGCTAGGAAAAAAAAAATGATCCCGCTAAACGCCTGTCGTATGAAAAATCACTAAGGTGCGCCGAGAATGCTGAATATGCTCAGAGAAGCAGATATGAGAACGATTGATATGCAGCAACTCTCTGGACGAAAGACACCGAAAATCGTCCTTACACCTTGTTTGTCTCTGTGGAATCCTCGTTGGCCGATTCGAACTCGTCCTCGTCCATCTCCATATCACTGCCGCTAGACTGTTCCATGTCGAGTTCGTCGTCAGAGTCACTGCCACCAAACTCATCGCTGTCGGCATCACTATCGGCCCAGAAGTCGTGGTCTTCCTTCTCCACAGGCTCGGGGGCAGGAGTCTCGTGTGCGGGCATCTCGAAACCGGCAGGAATATCGATCTTAGATTTCTCGACATCGGACTTAACACGCTGACGGTAGACTTCCGGTTCGTTTCGAAGCAAGACGGCAGCATCGATGTTTGCGGGGGAGGCAGGCTCGGCATCGTCAAGCAGAGAGATAATGGAGATCAGGACCGACTCGACACGCTGGGCAGGGGACCAGCGCTCCGAGGCAAGCTCGCCGGACATCTCATCCTCGCCGGGCGTATGAAGGATGGAAATGCATAGCTTACCGCTGGGGTAGATGTTCGGGTGGTAGAGAGGTTTTAGGAAACGGAACTCTAATAGTGATGAAAAGTCTTGTCAGTCACATTGAAGATGAGAAGGGGGCAAGGAAGGTGTCATACTTGGTGGAGCATAAGGGTAGTCGGACGGGAATGTCATCGAGGCTCTAAAATAGCCACCGTAGTACAATGAGTCCGGATTCATCACGATCAAAGCAACATCCCAGTTAAAGATGTCGTCATCGTGCAACTGTGCAAGATGTGTCAGTAATCTGCAGGCGTAGAAGTGTCAAAGGTGCTCAATAGTGACGTGGTGAACATACCTGGATGTGAACCCACTTCTCCTTGTGGAGGGTCTTGAATTCGTTCATCAAGATGCGTTCCGCCATCGCGATCAGAGACGGGAATTCAAGATAATGCACTTGGAAAGACGATTAGGCGCGGGGCAATCTATCTTTATATGGGTAAAGTGTCGCGAGGCAGCACTGGTTGCCTATGTTGTATGCAAATTGAAAGCAAAAGTGGGTATGGTATTAATTAAGAAACCCGTCACAGTTTAGGCAATGTCGGAATCACGAGGACCGAGGCCTTATTGTGAGATCAACGGATGCCTCAAATGGATTTCGGTGACGCTGACTAAGAGAATCCTCAGCGCCACCTCGGATTCTGCTTATACATTTTATATCAATTCTCAAATGAAAATTTGTAATGTCGAATTCCTAATGCTTGAATTTTCTGTACTCAATCTATAAGCTTGGATATCTAAACTAACAATGCCCATACTGTATTCAGTTCAATTTTCTATTCCATTGTCAATACTTGAACCATATGTATAGGGGAATGATAGAGGGACACCCCCCTGCCTGAAAAGCCAGGCTTACATTCTTCATCGGGTAATATGTCTGCCTCGACCTGTCTACCGCCTTCCTCACCGACTTCGTGGTAAATGTAGACTCCGTTCTCAGCCACTATAGGACGACAGCAGATACCTGCAATTTGCATACAAACACATAGTAAAAACAAGTCACTTTAGTCTCATATAGGACTCGACCAAACAAACAGATAATACAATTGTGATTTGCATACATAAACCTACCATCTTCCTCACCATCTTCATCGTCGTTCAAATCATCGTTTTTACTATCATTTTCATCAGTCTTGATCGTTCTTTTCATCATTCCAGCTATTAAGATAGCCTCTTTAGGCCTAGTAATCGTGGCACCGCCTTCACCAACACACTACCCGGTGTTGGTGGGCCCCGGTCAACGATAATTCCCACACAACGATAATTTCTCTTCTATCTATCAACTTCTTTACT
>LACB01000540.1:0-18290 GCA_030142185.1 Penicillium thymicola
CGCCAGTAGTGTGAGTCAGGGGTAAGCTAACCGTAACTGGTATGGTGTCCCAAATAACAGAGTTTAACAAAGAGTGAAGAGGTGAAACTGATTTCGAGCGCGTCTGTAACTTTGTTATATAGCAAAGGATAATATATTGGCGTGTCTACAGAGGACGTATGATTAGTAGCGATTCTCATAGTCCTCATTTCCCCCATCTCGTGCACACATTTTATGTTACTGTAACCGCTAGCTTGTGGCCCAAGCACTTCCAAAGTCAGCTCGTTTCAGACCCTCGAGATGTATAGATATACTCCGCAGTAACATTTAGAGAAAAAGGAAGACTACTTGAAGACACAATGTAAAATTGTTCACATCGCTAGCATCTGTGTGAATCAGAGGACCAAAAGTTTGGGACAATTTAGGACCTATGAGATAGGCAAAGATAACCATTGAATCGCTTCCTCATGCTAAGTCATTTTCAATTGCTATCGCCCTGGACTATGAAACCTCCGCCACGCCCGGAATCCTCAGTCAGTTGGAGATGTAGACTCTCTAACTCCTTGTGCATTGACTCCCGACTAGCATTTCCCTGAAGGCATTCAAAGTCGAGAAGTTTTACCCCCCCTTCCTCTACGAGAAAGTTGTATCGGTTCGCATCCCCATGTAAAAACCCCAATTCGTGGAGTTTCCTCAGAGCTGTTTCACAGGTATCCAGATCCTGAATGGAAGCAGGGCGTCCTTCTATTTTCTCTAATAGAAACCCCATGATACGTCCATTTTCATGAATATGGCCGAGGAAGCGCGGCGTCAGCCCGGAATACTCCAGCAGCTGATATGCCCTTGTTTCTCGTTCGATACGAGGAATCTCCCATTCGAAACGAGCTATTTTAGCGATAACGGTCGCTGGCGTTTGGAAGATTGTTGGGAGAATCGGATGCAAGACTGCTTCGAATGCCGATGCCGTGAGCAGCTTGGTTCTCTCTAACTCTAGGCAATCAAATAGGGTGTGATGCCATTGACACTTAACGCCGGCTAGTGGTCGGTTCGAGACGGAAGTTCTTAAGTCGCCGCTAGTTTTGTCTCGCGAAATGTGGGCTACTGTCCATTCATCGTACCAAGGAAGACTCGGCAGGGACTGAATAGGGAATGAAAGCGTATCTCTATCGAAGGTTTTGGGAGATATGATGATATATTTGACTTGATTTCCGATTCGCAGTCGATATTCACTTTCGTAAGAATCTTCATCATCCACTTCCATGGAGAGGACAGCCGGATGCATTGCGTTCTCTGGATGTTGATAGGAAGACATATTTGCCAATGCCCCCCTCACTATGGTCGAAAGCTGGGTTTATAATACATGCTTGAAATTACCTTAACCGCCGCTGTGCTTGCTATTTTTCTATTTTCGGAAGAAGATAGTAAGATACTCTATTGTCTAAAGGATCGACATCCTTGGAATTCATGGGATAGGAATGTCGAGCGGGGTTAGGCAGGCCAAGGAAGTCTAGACCCTGCCACCGTCTCAGCTCAGCGGCAAGGCCAGTACGCAATTTGCTCAATTAATTCAGCCACATATACATACCAGCGGTTAGCGCAACTTGTGCATATAAATCAAGTCGAGAACTCAGCAGTGATCATCTTTACGGAGTCTTCTGCAGTAGTGATTTTAGCTCCGCGGTTACCTGAAACACCAAACTCTACAAAACCCACTCTTGGTGGATCTTTCATTGGTCCAGGGTTTTTTTTCTCTCTAAATTTGGAGGAAATGGAGTTAAATTGACAACAAACGACGACCGTGAACCTCGTATGCAACACCTGTGGTACTTTCCCAGTTCCAAATGCTCCCGTGCTTCCTGAGCCAACAGGAACCGAGGCAATATTCGGCCTGGCAGATATAAAATGTTCGCCTGGGTCATCTTTCAAACAGTAGCAGCATCGGATTTCAGTCAAGCTCTTCTTTCATTGCATCAGCAAGAAGCAAACGTTTAGAACGGCCTCCACCACCTTACGAGTTTCTCGATAGTGCAAGTGAAGCTCTATTCTATGCACTAGTCGCTTCTACCGATTATCAGCGAACGTACAAGTCGTTTGACAGCAGAACATCGTGAGGAGAAGATTACTCCCCATATCTAAGCCCCAATTAACTTCGGATACCTTAACAGGTCAAAATGTGCGATTCAAAGTATATCCAGTATACGTGTGGCTGCAGGAGGGAGTGGGAGTTCGTCCAGTGTTCGGACCGCCAGGGAACAAACGTCAAATGCAGTCCAGTCAGAAAGGTATTTGGCAAAAACTCGAGCAATTACTGTTCAAGGCACCTGGTCAAGCCAGACGCAGAGGTGAAATTCATGGATCAAATGGGAGAAATCATCGAGGAATAAAGTACAGTATTGTACGTTGGATGGCTGGAATATGTCCGCTTTCTAGGCTCTCCTTTGTCAATTCTAGGTAGTGTGGCTGCAATATACTAGTAAATAGGCTCTATATGATAGTCATTCTCTTCTTCGAAAGTAGCCTCCTGTCCGAGCAGACACAGGTAGCTCGGGTGGCCGGTTTTTACCCTCGCCACTCGATCTCCACAGGAGCTGTGCCTGTTCACACCACTGAAAATGCCTCAAAAAGCTGTCTTGCGCATATACTTTGTCTCGAGCCTCGTATCCCCATTTCGTGTCCCTGGTGCCGATAATACCTTTTTCAATACCAAGTTGACACCCAGCACACGAAATCCCGCGTTCCACTCTGCAAGTCTGTTTGTCGTAATAAGGAAGTGCACACGACCCCATGAAGTTGATTTTTTGGTTTCGGTTTAAGCCCGCTGGTTGGGCTTGCGGAAGTCTAGGCGGTTGCCGTCTGCAAGCCAAAGTGGCCTGATAGAGAGAAACAATCGTAATGCGGGAATTTTGTACAGATTCATTCATCGAGTATATTCCAGGCAAGGCCTTGAATGATCTCAGTTGGTCTAATTCGGTCTTGGTCATATGAAATTGCTTTCGGACTGAGGCGAGAGTCCGCACTTGGGTTTCCGAAGACCACTGGAGGCAATTAAAACAGCACCTCTTCCAAATTAGGAGGGATATAAACCCGCCGAATTCGCCGCAAAAATTGCATGCTTTAGTACATAATGCGTTGTAAAAGTCGAGTAGAGAAATGTGAATGGCAAGTCGTGTTCGTAACAAAGCACAGAATAGGTTCAGTCCATAAGAGACTACCCTCTGATACTGCTGGAGAGAATCTACCATTTGTCTTGATCGGAGGTTTATTTGTCGAAATTTAAACAGAGAATGCATGTCCAGACGGTACAATGTGTCAAATAAGAGCTCGAGGGGTAGCCGATCGAGGGAGCCGACTCCAACATTTGATGTCCGCTGAAAGGGTGTTGCTATTGACGGGCGAATATCGACGTGTTCACGGAGCGAGAACCAGATAACGGATAGACAGTAGTCTCTGCGGTGGTAGGCGGTGGTTCGAACAATAGCTTCGGCTTGTTCTTCGTCGAAACAGTATTCGGTGGCGGAACGATATCCGCGGGGCAAAAGGGTAGTCATTCTGGAGGTTTGTTCGGTACGGGGTACGGGGTGGAAGGGGTAAATCTCGACAAGAATCGCGACTCTGCAGTGTACCTCCCTGAACACTTCTTGGAGGCCGGTATTGTCGTATAAAAGACGCGCTGGATCACGGACCTGGGTGGCTAGAATTCATTGCACGGGAATTTCAATCCCGTTAAGGGGGGTTTTATTGTTGATAGGAGCTCTTCGTGGACTTGGATACTTTTTCCTTATGACAATCTGGGTTTTGTACCCGCTTAGGTAATCCCATCTGGGCCAGCAAGTTAACTGTGTCGATTCTGGCAGGATAAATCACAGTGAGCTGTGATTGACTAGTGACATAAGCCTCGCAACGTTTGAGAAGCATTCGAGACCTTACCGCTCACTAGTTCTTACAACCTCCTACCTAGTACTTCGAAGGCTTTCACACTAGGCGAATCGTAGAATATATTTTCACTTTATTCTGACTAGGATGACCGGGAAGACAAGCAAAGAGTAGAAATGTGATCATATTGAACATGTATTTTAGCGGTTGAAAATTTCATTGTTCCTTCACATTCTATGTCTAGTGAGCGTGGGAATGGGACACTTTTTACTGAAAGTTGGCTCTGACTGGCACACTCTAGTGGTCTTCAGAAGAGGTGGAATTTTTTGCAGGAGTTAAGAAGAGACGAGCAACAACCATGGTCGGAGGTGACGAGCTTATTTTTGAACCGATATCCGGGAAGAAGTCCTGCTGCGATCCAAGTATACTGGAGTACGCGTGGGAGTCGAGAAAGCAAGACTAAAAGCGCGCCAACAACCGTCTAATACAAAGCATATTCTTCAACTGTCTCCAGTACATACCGCTAAAAACTACATTTTTGGGGAATACCTTTCCGATGTGGGACATATCCATATGGAAGTCAGAGATCGGTAAAACCTCCCCTTCAGCGTAATACCTTATCGACAAGTCGTCGTCCAGCTTTTCGATCGAGCCAGGGAAACTAGAATTGTATAAGCCGGCGCCTCAGCAAATTTCTAAGTAGCTTCCGTACAATGAGATCTTTAGACAATTGCACTCCTTTTTCCCTTCAAGATTGTTCGCGCTTCACGATAATCTTCACCTGCCAGGGGATCGCTTCAGGTATTTGTTGGCAGAGAAGTGGACCGAGCACTGGCTATACATCTTGTCTATAATTGCATACTTTAGGTGTACACATACATAGTTAATACAATAACGAATTGGGGATTCAGTAAGTTACATGGGCCCTTTCTTGGCAATCTCATAACCATTGTTACAGTACTGAAGTCACGTGGTAAATATTTACCAGGGAGGAAATAAAAGACCTACCCCTCGACTAAACCTTTCTCCTTAAACGCCTTTCCCGCATATCCTCAATCTGAAAAAGGCAAACTACCTTGTCCACCCTCAACTTTAGAAGTCAAAATGCCAGCCGCAGCAGCTCCTCTTGTTACGACCCCTGACCTTGAATTAATGTCGTACTGTGAAGACAGGGACTTTCGAGCTGAAGGGAAGCCCGAGCCTAACAGTCGCTCGCAGACTCTGGTCTACTATTCTCAAGACAAAAAATGGTGGATCAGAGTAACTTTTAAGGGCGCGATCTCCTGTTTTACCCATGATGCTGAGCCAGAGCAAATCAAATCAAAACGCGAACGACGAAATGAATTCCAAGACTTTGTGAGGTTGATTGATTTTCGATCGTTGGCTCTTCTGGATAACACTTTGACTGAAGTGATCTTGAACGGAGACCCGGAAACAACTGAGCCTCTGAAGCTATATCACGAACCAGAAGATACCAATCGGTTTGCAAAACTCATCAAAAAACTACGATTCTATATTCGGGAGGACCCGTCAAGAGTGGTTTATCCGCCATGCCTCCAATTTCCGTCTTTTCGAGCTATCAATGTCGCCGAATTGAAGGAAGAGGATGAAATCACCGACGGAGTGTTCCGGGTTTTACACAAGCGCGATAGAAAACCATATATTCTCAAGGTAGTCAATCGGCCCTTATACCAACCACGCGATTCGGATGTTATACAAAAAGAACTTGAAAATCTCGAACAATTCAAAGGCGTGGCAGGGATCGTCCAGCCAGCTGGTATTGCGGTGTTCGCCAACCCATACGCGACCTCCCAAAATTGTGTTAAACAAATGGTTGTTAGCGGGATTCTGTTGGAGTACTACAGCGGTGGCTCCTTACAACGTGTTTTAAATGAAAAGCGTGTTAGGGAATTCGATTGGGAGCGATGGGCTGTCCAAATTGGGAATGCTTTGGACATTTTTCACCGCGCAAAGAAAACTCATATGGATATAAAGCCTTCAAATGTTGTTCTCGACGATGATGGCAATGCAGTCATTATTGATATAAGCGGCATCGGTGGAGTAACGCACGAGTGGCGTGCTCCAGAGATACGGGATGAAATATCACCCTTTGATCTTCCATTCCAAACACGTCGATTGAATGATATTTGGGCCTATGGAAAGCTTTTGACAGAGGTTGCGTCAAACGCTGGGAACAGCCCCTTTGCGGGAACTCTCAGGTTGGTTGCGGATCATCTTACTGAAGAGAATGTTCGCAACAGGTGGACTCTATCTGAGGGGATCTCTTGGTTGAGAATTTGTCAGTACATTGATTAATGTGTGGTTTATTTAGAATGTTTGCATTATAATAAAAGGCAGGTGTTCGTGTTGAGCTTGCCCCTAACCACAAATTGACAAATCCTGTTACCACATTCAAACATAATCCCATTCCACATCATCTTCGTCAAAATCACCGTTGGTCCTCGAACCTGCACCTTATTTTAGTCCATGGTCTCGCAATCAAACAAGAATTTCCTACCTGGCCCCTCTCGTCTCAAGTTGGATTTCTTATCACACCCGCTGATTCCACACCAGGCTGAACCGCTGGTTGAAGCATCTTCGTGGCTCCCAGGTGTACAAGCTATCTTTTTTCGCTTTGCGGGGCCACATGCCGTTTTCAGCGTTTTGTCGTAGTGGCCACAGTTGTGAACCCTGACTCGGTAATGACTCATTTGGAAACGGGCAGCCCTTTGGAGCAAAAGGTTCAATATGTTTGTAATTGAGAATGCGTGATTTCTCAGTGTTGCAGGCTTGAAGGAAATCAAGTAGCTTTGGTTTTGCGCGAAGCAACCTACATTAAATAGGCTCTAATGCCCCGCGAATTGTTAATAGAAGCGCGCGCGCATTTGTTTAGCAGATATTAAACCTTCTCCTCTTTCACCCCTCTTTATGCAGGCATTTTGCGTCACAAGTCAGCGACTAGCCACTAAAGAAACGGCGGGGAGGAGTCAGCCAATAACCTGCACGACCGACAAATTGGGACCACTGCAGTTACGTGCTGTTAAGCTACTGGCTCTCAGTTGTGTCAGGAGGCAAAGGCTGATATGGCTGGCCAGAGTCGAACCAAGCAGAGCCGCAGCTTGGAGTGACTCGCCAACCAACGTAGCCGCCAGCCAAAATAACGATGTGAAAGTTCATGCATTAGCGCGAGGCTGAGTCGTGCACATGAGAAACACACCGGATACCCATTGAGCTGACAGCCAAAACGCTGTCATCACTTGAAGCTTTATTGCGCATAATGTACATGCACTTCTCGTAACCTCTGTCTTCAGATTGCAAGGATCTGGAGTCCCAAAAGTAAAGTGTGTCCAATGATTAAAGACGCTCAATTTGGTGGCCTAGCACCAAATTCGTCATCAACGCGGATGATGTGGACGCAGAAAAGGCAAAAACGGACTTGGAAGCTTCATTCAGGGCTAACAACTGGTGCGCTGTTCTATCCGGGAGAAACTGCTGGTCACATGTGGAAAGCGGAGGATATACTCGACAGGGGTCGAAGTGATGAGGGTTCTTCTCCCACGAAAAGTTGAGCTAAAAAGCATCCTAGCATATTCCGCCAAACGTTCGCCGCTACCAGGCTGCCCCAAAGCTTGGAGCATTGTCCATATTGTTCCACCACTGATCAATTTGCTCTCTATCAACCTGATTTGGACTAGTGGCACTCTGAACGCCGCAAAGCGATACGCCAATTACATCATGGTCGCTTTCGGCTAAACTAATATCCGAATCGTCCTTCGTAGCTAAAATAAGGGCATACACAGATCAAGCTATTGCCCAATGCCTGAAAAGAAAAAGGGAAATGAGAAAGCAGGCTGATGCGTGTGTTGGCAGATCAGCGAGTGAAGGTCTGCGATGTTGAGCTCTTTTAGATGGATTGAAATCGTCTCATCAAAAGATACATTCCACTGGTGAAAAAAAGATTCTTTTGCAAAAATAGATTGAATTATCGAGCTCTGTCCATGGAAGTACAGAAATAGTCACAGTAATGCCCTTCCTTAAACCTAGAAATACAGGCACGGCGGATCCTTGAGCCTTCCGCAAAATTCTGTATACCTGTGCCTCGCGGAAACTTCTTTCCATAGGCCTGAGGTGGTGCCTTCGTGCGAGTAAGTTTGAACGGGGCACCGTAGGAGCCACAACCGCCAAGAGGAATGCACGATCGATATTTTCGTTCACTTGGCTTCTGAGTGAAAGGATGAAATTTTCAGCTGAAATAGGATGCTGAGTTGGATGTATCCTATTAGAAAGCGCCGATAATATAGTAGCTGACGATCCTGTCATTTATACATATGTATGTATGTAAAAAGGCATCATGGAACCGGGTTTAAATATGGCCGGTGGAGGCACCTTTCATCACGTGAATATCCGCTCTGTTTCCTCTTGATTCTACCGCTTTCCGGCGGTCATGATACATACCTGTTTAGATTATAAAAAGCATGGTTTTGTTGAGCTAATCCCTATTCAGAATTTACTTTCTAATGATAGAAAATTAGTCAGATCAATTGACCCCTTTGCACTATCACTCTCGGAGATAAAATGCCCTGTACTTATCGCCCAAGAGGTGCGAATTAGGCAAAAACCCCACTTTGTCAGGCATAAAAAATCCAACGTCATATTTCGTGCCCCGCGGTAACTTTTTACCAAAATCTGATTTCCCTACGAAAGCGAACCTTTGATGCTAAAGGTGAGTTTGGTAGCAAAATTTGTTTGCTCGTGTGCTCATCTGGCTTATTACTAGTGGATGATTTTTCATCATCTACATTAGGTCGTCCACCCCATCCTTACGCATCCCGCGAGACCTGATCAGCCTCCTGTTCGGCATGACTCAATCAAACATGGATGAGTTGGCTACCTTTCTCAAAAGTGCTAGCTGGAAAAAGGACAAAGACAACCTAAATGTCTATTTTTGTGATGATGATGGCCTAGAGCCGTTGTTAGTGAAGGCTTCCAGCGAGTTGCCTGATTATCTTCAACGGCACGGGTTTCAAGTGTGGAAGGTGTTGGAGGAAACTAAGTTTGTGGAGAAGGAGGGAATTGGAAAGCAAGGGTATATCATACCAGTGACGATTATCTCAGGCCACCCTCGGTTACTGTCTGAGCCTTCCCAGCCTCTGCTTGTTCCCAATACCCCGGCAGTTTTTCAACGCGAACCTGTCCTCTTACCAGCCTTGTATCTTATTCTCGCTCTTCCACCGACTTCTACATAATACAATGTGCGGAAATATAAATTTTGTACTCTTGGCTGAGGGTCCGGTCAACTAAAGATATTGAGATGGGTTGCAGGGAAACATTAGAGGGTAATTCGCGGGAGTGACGGTTCCTTGTTGGTATGGAAATAGCTGAGGGTAATCTGCAGGTATCGAGGTGGATGTTGCTGTGAAAGCTTGAGGAAAGTCTGCCGGTGTAATCATTGCTATTTGGTTGCTCGTAGCGCTCATTGGGTCGGAATATTGCTTGTTGAAAATAAGAGGTTATCCTTGACCCGAGGGCTGGGAATGGTGACTTACAACTTGATCATTTTGCGCCACATTGAATTGGGCACTGTTTTCCACTGCTGTATTTCCAAAATAGGGTATGCGTGTTTCACATGATCCCGATTCAGTTGGCATGAACACGAGTTCAAGCCCATGGGTGGGAAGTTGTGACATCATGAGGTCCGGCCGATTTTGCAATGACATTTGTGAGAGCGAAGGCTCATAATGTAACTCCCTCACATCTTGCACTGTTTCCGAAGTCGATTGACCACTATAAATGGCGTCACATGGTGAATCCACGGTAGATGCCACTTGCATAGCAACTGGTGCTCCAGATTGAAAAGACGGGGTCGCCGAATTGATATGAGAAAAAGCCTCCACCCTTGTACTGGACATACCGGTGCTAGGCCGACGAGATTGAGGAATATCCGGCTGTGGCCAATTGGATCCAGTCCTATTAGACTGTCGGTTTTCATCCACCATATGGGTATTTGCCTCTGACAGTTGACTTTCCATCACTCGATCTAGTGAGGCTTTGATCGGCCCCAGAACCTTTGCAGTCTCGTCCTCTGCCAAGGCATGAAGACCACGTGTCTGAGCTTCTTTTGGCAATCCTTTCTGCCTCAGATGGTTCAACATGGCAACACGTCTAGGCCTTTTCGCTGATTTAGGCAGCTCTTTGGTCCAGCTACAGTGTTGTCAGTAAAGCTGCTTCTCTCTCCCTTGCGTCGCCACTTACATCGACTCACCACCATCTTCTGGAAGGAGATACAACACCCCCAGCCCTCCAAGGTCATTGGCTAGTAGACTGTATCGCTCTCCTAGGCCAACCCAGCGTCGTACGCGGCGTTCAATGTCGGAAAGTGAGTCTCCACAGCCCGAATCTCCTATCAGATGGGCTATGAACATCGAAGCATCATCGTATTGGTACTGGGTACCTGGTTGTACGGCATTCTTCAAGCGGAAAAATGCCACATAACAAATCCGGAGGCGGATTTTTCCCAGCTGCTGTTGATTTTCGCATAAGACGAGTAGTTTGTAGAAATCGGCGAGCGGACATGCTTGCAGCGAATTTGGGACATGGCCAAGGAAAGGCCCAATTTGACGAGTGCTTGAAGAACCTCCGCTGCTCTCCTCGCTGCTTGCTGGTAAGCACAAGGGGAAAAGCGATTCACGCTTGTCCTGCAGGTCTTGGACGATTTGTGGAGCTTGGAGTTGTTGTGAGGAACGCACGATGGCCTTCTTAATAGCGGACTGACGAGAAGTTTGTCGGATGCGCTGGGGAATGTGCTTGTATATGCTTTTCGATGCTTTGATATTTTCCTGCTTAGATGAGGATTGAAGCTTCAGATAAACCATCGAAAGAAGCTCACAGTATCTTTCCAGAACTCAGACTCATCTAGTCGATGCTTTCCCTCTTCTGCAGCTTTATTGCAAGCAGAAAGAAGACTGTTTGCCAATATTCTGCTTTCCACGATGCCCATGGTAGTTTCTAAAATTGAAGTAAATAGTCGGGACGACGTAGGAATTAGTGGGTACATGTGGAGTGGTGGTAGAAGGAAATTGCTGGCAGCCGATCGACCGATCTTGTGATCGTACTTTTGCCAGTGGGATGCTGATCTTACATCAGCGGTGGGGCACTACATGCACAAGCTTTACCCGATTCTGAATAGGTTTTCTGCGCAGAAAACCTATTCAGAATCGGGTCAAGTCCCCCCCCACTTCGTCTCTTTTCATCACCAGCCTGTCGTCGTCCTCCAACAGTCGCCATGGGTACATCTAGGCATTTTAAATCACTTGCATGGTACGTGGGACACACTGCTCTTGATATGTGGCTTAAAATAAAGAAGGCAGTATGTCGAGAACAAAACCGCTTCGGGCCTATCACGATGGCTCTAGTATCTCATCCCCGAAAACCAATTTCAACTAAAGGTATATGACCCAAATGACCATACCTACATTTTGGGGCACATATAAAAAGAGAAAATTGCTTCACCCTTGGTCAAATTTCTAGATTTACCTATCACCAAGACTCCAACAGAGAATATGACCTGTGCAAAATTTCGCGGTTTGCTCTCAAAATGCATGTCCCGCCTCTTCTCCCCACCAGGCAGCTGGCGCAAGACAGTCTTATTCGGGGGCCCAAACTCCAATGGAAGTAGTATGCATGAATCTACGAAAGGCGCCAAGCCTTTGATTGTGAATGAACAGCCTACCTTTTCTGCCCCTTCGGACTCTGGTCGTTTTGCCAAAGACTCTGCACCTATTCGCTTGCATGTAAGTTACCCTTTTCTCCGCATTAACACCGAGCTCTAACCAAACAAGACCGTGCGAATTTGGTTTCTTCGCAATGGAGTTCAACTTATGGAAGACATCAAAAGAAAAGGCCTCGAAGATGTTGTTTTTGATGCCATTGCTCTTCAAGAGCTTGACATTCAGCATCGTGACCATAGAACCACGAATGAAGCATTCCTAGTGGATCTTGCGGTACTTGAAACTGGTATTATACGCGTCGTGGGGAAGTATGGGATTATAAAATTCGTTCCTCTGAGCAGCGATGATCCGATTATTTCGCAACAACCGGCAAAAGATCTCGACTCAAAGAAAGCTCTTGGCTACCAACACCTACACTCAAAGTACTCACAGGCGTACGTAAAAAAGCAGCGCCTTACCAAATCTTTGGGCGTTGAGATGAACAAACTTTGGACGGACTGGTATGATGACTATCTTGGAAGGATTAGTATCCGCCTTAGAAAGCTCGGTTACTGTTGATTAAAGCAAATATACTTCAATTTATGGTTTGCTCTTGCACTGGTCACCGGAAAAACCTCAATCTAGAACAAATAAAAAGTTAAAGTTCGAAGAGACCGTTTCACACATAATGCTTCGGTATCGATCTTGAAGTATTTCCCACACTTGACTATCATGGGGTGGTCTTAAGAGAGTAATCAAGCCCTCTGATGCTTCAGAAGATGAAGCATCAAAGTTCCAAGTCATCAGTGCCAGCATCAGAACAGCACCATAACTAAGATGTTGTAAAATATCCCTCACGTAGACGCGTAAGTCATTCTCGAAAGAAAAGCCTTCATCGAGATATGGTTCCTGGGATCTTCTGCTTCTCAAAGCCACGCAGATATCTAGCAGTATCCTAGCATCTGGGCTGGGGCTTTCCGAGTCCGTCCATTCCCAGACTGACGGAGATTCAATTCTCAAAAAGAGCATTGCTTTCAAAGCAATTTCTGCCGGCCCATACAGGAATTGGACGGGAATCGGGGAAGGCTTCTAAGGTGAGCATATCATCGACACAAGTGAGAGGCGCGGGTACTCACCATGGTTAGATCTTTAGTTCGATGACAAGGTACGATAAATGGCGCCTTGGAGAGTAGAAATAGGCACCTTGATAACCTGATAGACTTGAACCAAAAAACACAGCTGATACTTGAAGCATTCCATCTCTATTGATATTTTTACCACATATTACTCAACACTACTCGAAGCTGGCTGTCCAACTGGCCTTATGCACTGCCTTTCTTCTGCGTCGGTCCGGTCTCTTCTTCCGAACTGGATACAATCCCTCTGGTCCCCATCAGGAGAGCAAATTAGAGAACGCCTGGATCAAACTGTCCCCAATGTTTCCAGCCCGTATACGGGAACTGAACCAGCGGTACATAAGCTTCAAAATACCGAAGTTGCATATAACGTTACAAAGCCTCTGCCAGTTTGCATTTCAAACCAAACAGTGAGCCCGCCACGGACACGCACTCCACTAAAAGATTATCCTTGTGAGTTTTCCTACAAAGTGCGAGCCTTTTCATATTACTTTCTCACACTTCAATTGCCAGCAAACCAACCCCAAGCTATCTCCCTAGAACCTGACGACAACAAAGATTGTGAGATCATTGAGCTTCCTAACATTAAGTTTGTCAATGGCAAGATTATTTGCGTGGAAGAGGAACACCTATCCCCTGGATGGTCAACTACACGTTTGAAAAACAAAAGACTGGATGTGATCATGTTGTCAAACATTAATCAAGGATCGAGTCTTCAGTAAGTGCTATTCTTCATTCTCAGGCTTATCGCAGTAATCTAATTTTCGATAGCCAGGGCCTCTAGATATTGACCGATCGGCCAGTGTTGAAATAATTCCGGCACTTTCGCGGTATAATCACAGGTTACATGGCTAACGCTTGTGGCCAAATTCATAAGTCTTGATGCAAATTCATAAATAAAAGTATCATGATATTCTATCTATTACCCTTTGAATTGGATGCCTATTCTTCGAGTTTGAGTAGATATGGGATGGAATGGAAACCTATAGCTTTATTACTAGCGTTTCTACAAATTCTTCTACCCTTATAAGGGACTTTACTAAAGTGATTTTCCCAACAGAATGAAACATAACTTGGCAGATCATTGACCCTTTGACAGTCCCTGATCCCTTCCCAACGACGGTAGTTACTGCTATTCCAAGGTGGAGAAAGGAGTAGCAGCTGGCCAATGACATAAGGGCCCAGTATAGGGCCCAGTATAGGGCCCTAATTGGCTCAACGTTACCCTTTTAACCTAAAGCAACAAAGCCCTTAGTTACTAGCTGAACACTATATGCAAAAGAATCCAATCATCGTAAATTAACATTCCTATCAATACTTTCGGTTTAGAGGTTATCTATTTTGGCAAGATCGGTGCCGGTAGGCGATTAGTGGGCTATCAAATAATGGCCTTGCATTTTACTCTGTTCCTAGCCCCTACGAAATACACCATTTCGCAGGGGCTTTTGGGCTTTACACAGTATCCTAGGAAGCCACATACATCAGCTTGTGGAATTAAAACGATTTCTGTAACGTAACAGCTCGTCAAGGCCATTCTGGAATGTCGAACATTTCTAGGATGTGAATACGGTAAGTACCCATTCAAGTATATAAAGACAAAGACCTCTTCCAGAAATCTCCGAAACAAAAGCAAGCGTCAGATCAACAAAAATGGAATTCTCTTTTTGTGGTACGCTCTTCAAACCACCATGGCATCATTATAAAGCTAACCCAAGGACCCCCAGATCCTGATATATTCTTACAAATATTTAGACGAATAGGGCCACAGATCTATGACGTTCCAGATGGTCAGAAAGAGTATACCCGCTAGGCGACGCTATAGTAGCTAATAACTTACAGACTTTATCATAAAACTCGATGCAACGAATCGCTCTATGTACGAGCCTGTCGACGACAAATTATGGAACCTGTGCGCCGGAAGTAGCACTACTACGCATTTTACACTTGATCGGATATACGAAGTCCTTCTGGAATCTGAGAGCTGCAACCATATTTGGGATCTATTCGAAAAATCTTTTTCTTTTTCGATTTCCCGGAAGCCGAAGGTAGAAGAAATATGCTCGAGGAAGCCAGGTGTCTATCTAGTCCCTAGCGGTAAGAAGCGTGTTATGACTTTGTTAAGTTAGAGCTAGAGGCTGACATGCAATAGACTTGATGATAATGCGCACGAACAGACAGGCCTCCATAGGAGGTTATTCTTACAAACTTATTTCGAAGGAATTACACAGCGATTGTCAACGCCTCTTTGCGCTTGACCGAGCCGTACAACAACTTAGGTTTGCTGAGATATACGCGGGTCTATGGATTCTCGGTAAACACCCGAGGTCTATATTCCTAGGAATGTCTGTCATCATGAGGCGCTGGCTTCAAAATTTGGAGTTTTCCATTACCGAGGAGGGGGTGTTGACTAGGCTTGTCTTACAACTAGGGCGGCCTGTCAAAACCCAGGGCATTGCTAATCTTGTGAAAACGCGGGTTGTCGAAGGCGAATATCATATGACTCAGCTTTTACGGAATGGAGACCATTGGTATGCCAAGTGCGAAATGTTGAGTCCTCCACGATATTGGCAGCAACCAAGGGGAACCCCACAGGAACTTTTTAATGCTTTATATTGAAGGACGCCCTTTTGTCACCCCTCCCTTTTCTTTGATACTTCACGTTAGTTTATACAATTTTATCCCTCGTTATCCTTTTGCCCTTACCCATAGAATAATAGGCGGTTCGTGAGAGGCTTCATCGGGTCTAGTAGGGGTCAATTCGGAGGATCCTTCACGAATAATATAACTTTCCATCTTCTATCCGTTGATTTATATAACTCATATAAATTATTATTACTCTATTTGGCCATAGAGTTATATCTCTTAAGAGAGTCCATATTAGGAGCCAACGAACATTTCACAGATTAGATAATACGTCCTGGCCATATATCTATGCACAAAGCTACACTAGGTTGCCTTTCTATCAAGATACGCTCGTTTTTATCATGGTTAAGTAATTCCTCTTATGCTATATACCCATCCGTACACTTTTGCAAACGTAGTAGAATCTATACTTACCTCCATTGAATGCAGTGCGAGAGCTAGCTATATACCCTGTCACGAGCATGCCTTAAGCCCTAAACAGTATTCAGAAAGCCGTAGCTATATGGTAAGTCGACAGCAACGGCAGTCCTGGCTGGTACTGCGCCGTAAAACTATGTGGGTATTCACCCACCGGGACATTACGGTCACCAAATGGGCGTAGTAGTGATCAAAACACCTTTTCTTAATTTGGCCTAAGACTTGAGCATCTTGTACACCCGGGTAAACTGGTGGCGTCGCAAATCTCGGCAAGATGGTTTATGACTGGGCAGCGCTCTATTTTCCTGTGAAACAACAACACACATAGTCATGCTTACCATTATCGAAAGGCCACATAATCCTAAAACGGTATAGCTCGGAATGCATACCCTACATAGACATTATATCGTTCATGGAGCCCGAATCGGCCTGTCGAGACCACCCGTCATATCAGTTGATTAAGCCAATGATCCAAAGGGCTGCGTAATAGGCGTAATTTCCCTGATAGTGTTTCTACACATTTATGCCTACTTCGTACCTTTTACCTCGCACCTCGCACCTAACCTTTTTCGAAATGAGGGTGGACTATAAAGGTGTCGAATCTCCCATTGAAATAGCTCACTCTTTCTCAATACACTCGAGAATCCTTCCGCGTCGCTCACAAACTCCGTGACTCCGGCCTCAGCTTTATCTAATCTGTTTTCTCGCCGATCACTTATTGCGAATCTCACATTAAACGCTAAGACTTGTCATTGTAAGTACCTTCTTTGATCATTCCCGTCCATCAGCTTACCTTGTATAATACCCAGCCGAAAACCCACATCCCAAAATGAGCAATGATCGGATTCGCGCACACTTAGATGCCCTTGGAAGCACCCAAGATCAACCTACATGCCCGATTGAAGCAGTTCGGCGTGGCTTTCTAGCGCTTCAGGCCGCTGTTAATTCCTCGCTCTTAGAGAAAAATGATCTCGACGCAGCGTTACAGTGTTATGCAGCGCGTCTAGTGGAGCTTCCCCCAAGCTTAGACGCTCTCGGAAGCAGTTCCCTGACAGGGGATGTCGGTGCGCTCCTCGAGAACCTTGGGAAGCAACTATATATTCGATACGGCCAAACAGAAAATATCGATCATCTCAACTCAGCGGTCGAGTGTTCTCGGCTTGCGACTAAGCTGACTGCTTCTGACCAACCCGACTACAAAACTCGCCTTGATTTTCTGGCGGAATTACTCCAAACTCGATTCCAATCTGAGGGAGTTTGGGCTGACATTGTTGATGCGGTTCAATTCACTCGTGATGCAGTCACCGCCACAAATCATAACGACGATGAAATTGTGTTTCGCTGGTCCGCCCTCGGGGAAAGGCTCGGAAGACTATATGGCTCTGGAGGAACTATGGCCGATGTCGAGGAGGGGATTCGGTACCTTTCCCAAGCGGTCAAAGTCACTGAAGATCCCATTCTCTTATTCAAACTCTTGATTGAGCTCGCTTTCTGTTTAGAGTTCCGATTCGAGGGATCAGCAGAGATAGAGGATATCGATAGGGCGATTTCACTACGCCGACAGGCTCTTCAAGCTACCGATGATCAAGGCATATTATGGTTATATTGCCTAGAACAACTTGGAAGCGACATGGAAAACCGATATATACATACTGGAGAACTCTCTGACCTCCATGAAGCGATCAGGGAAGCTTACAATGCAATCAAGGCAATCGTGGCCATTAGCCCTGAAGTGGGTGCTGCTATTGGGGCACGCATAAATGTTTTTCGCCACCTCGAAAACTTGTTAACACTTCGTCACAAGAAAACACACCAGATCAATGACTGTGAAGAAGCAGCCAGGTGGGCAGAAGAAGCAGCCAAGTGGGAAAAAGCAGATCATTAGCCTTTGTTGATAGCTACTTTCGTGATCCCGATGTGGGTGCTTTCATAGAAGAAATATGCTCGAAGAAGCCAGGTGTCTATCTAGTCCCTAGCGGTAAGAAGCGTGTTATGACTTTGTTAAGTTAGAGTTAGAGGCTGACATGCGATAGACTTGATGATAATGCGCACGAATAGACAGGCCCCTATAGGAGGTTATTCTTATAAACTTATTTCGAAGGAATTACACAGCGATTGTCAACGCCTCTTTGCGCTTGGCCGAGACGGACAACAACTTATGCTCGCTGAGATATACGCGGGTCTATGGATTCTCGGTGAATACCCGAGGTCTATATTCCTAGGAATGTCTGTCATCATAAAGGGCTGGCTTCAAAATTTGGAGTTTTCCATTACCGAGGAGGGGATGTTAACTAGAATTGTCTTACAACTAGGGCGGCCCGTTAAGACCCGGGGCATTGCTTATCTTGTGGAAGGGCGGGTTTTCGAAGGCAAATATTATATGACTAAGCTTTTGCGGGATCCAAAGGCTGGTCTAAGAAAACGTCCCGGCAGCATGTAAAAGAGCGTAATGCGGACCTGCGTGAACTCTTATCTCCATACACACACACACAATTTATTAACGCCCGGCGGCTAAGCCGAAAGGGCAACTATCTCT
>LACB01000541.1:0-18130 GCA_030142185.1 Penicillium thymicola
TCAAAACACGACGCATAACTCGGTATACATTTATTGAAACATACGTAATCTCACCTAGGTGCATGGCGTGCTTGAAAATCACGGAGGCTCAGCCGTGTCAGAGTTTAGGCACCCGATGTGCATACGGATAGGGTCTGCAAGTAAGTTCTGTAATGAGGGCAAAGGTTGATCTATTTTTTAATTTATATGTACTTAAATTGACGAGCCGTCTGTCTAGCTTCGTTCCTCAATCATAGTTTAGGATCTGTCTGGTTTGAGTTTTCAAACCGAGTTTGTTTCAACGACTCTTAATCCTCGGCTCGCTTGATAGCATGATGAAACTCTGGAATCTAGCGTGTCAATGACACCTTGCAACCCTCACCTAATGATAGCACTAATGTCACCTTCTGCCTCTGCTGGGAGATCTTTTCAATTCCTTCCGTCTGATGGGTGGACCAACCAATCCACGTACGTTGTTGGACCTCTTTGGATATTAGGTGTATACCGGAATACTCTTGCAGAATTCGAGCTGTAGTGTAAGATGCTTCAACAAGAGCGAATTCCTCTACGGGGCCAAGAAAATTAGCAGTTTATCGACAGATAAAAAAATAGAAGTTCACTTACGCCCTAGGCAGATTCGAGGACCCCCACTAAATGGTAAATAGCCCCATGTTTTGGTATATTCGGGCAAATCTTCGTCCCAGCGTTCTGGGCGAAACTCTTCCGCATCCTCTCCATATAAGTCCTTTCGGCGATGCATCGAGTACACACAGAATGCTACATTCTCGCCTTTGCGTATGAGTACGGGTGAGGTCCCGTCGGGACCACCACCCGTGGGGAGGAAGGTTGTTCTTCGAGCAGTTCGCGTGTTGACGGGCACGGAGGGATAAAGTCGAAGGGCTATTAGCAACGTAATAATCAGCCACGATACAATCAAAACTTCATGAAAGGCGGAGGGCAGGACTTACTTTCTTTCAAAATCTTTGCAAGGTAAGTCATTTTGTTGATGTCTTGTCGATCGATCTCTGTCCTAGATCCCACCACTGAGGTAATTTCTGCTTTCAGCTTAGCTAGAACATGGGGATGCTGGGCTAGAAGAAAGCTATAATTCAATCAAGGCAGTTAGAGAAAATTCAACATGAACCATAGAAAAGAGGATCTTCACTCACAATGTCCAACTTAGAAGGCACGCGGTTGTGTCTCTGCCAGCGAGCAACATATTGACCAGTTGGGCTCTCAGAGCTTTCCTGTCGCTTGAATGCTTTGGGTCCTTTGCAATAGCATCGAAAAACAAGTAACGGTCATTCTTTGCTGTGTCTTCCTCTGGCTTTTGACTTCGCTCCTCGATAATTCCATCCACAAACTCATGGACAGCAGCACACGAGCGTTGGAATTTCCGACCACCGATCAACCAGTACAGGTCCAACAGACGAAACCGCTGAATAACGTAGTTTTGAGCAACGTCAAATTCATTCGCGAATTTTGCCCCTCGTGAGTTCTCAGCCTCTTTAAGGCTATCAACGGACTTCCCAAAAAGAAGCTCCGTGGTCGTGTCCAAGGTGAGATTAAAGAACAATGGTTGAAGATCGATTTCGCCCTCATTAGCGTGTATATGATCGAGCAGGTTGTCGACGTGGGGTCGGAAAATGTCCATATCTCGGTATTGCTGCTTTGCGAACTGTGGACGAAGCAGATCTCGAGAATGCTTCCAGGAAGCTCCTTCCTGAGTGAAAATGCCGTCTCCAAGCAGAGGGAAAAAAATCTGACGACGAAGTCCAAAGTTGAAATCTTTTTGAATAATCAGTTCTTTGGTTTTTGCACATTGAATCGAGAGCTCAAGGTGGTGGCTTCCTACCATCAAGTTTAGAACTCATCATGGCCTCTAAATTCTTTGGCTCGGTCGTTCCATACGCTATTGTACCCAAGAACTTTTGTTCTAACGTCGTACCAACATCCGTAAAATGGAAATTAAACAAATCCATCAGCCTTTGTTCATAATCGGCTGTCCAAATTTGGATCAGACGATCGATCCCCAGCGGCCACCGATTTCGAAGTCTCGGGGCCCGACCACAACCATGCTGGGTACCGAAATTCTGATCTGACTATGAGTAAAGAAATGTCAGTTTTATCAGTATTATCACGATTTAATTTCATAAGCCAAGTCCAACAAACCTTGTACAAGGCATGAGCTCGAATGCTTTGATACACAAGCCACGATATGATGCCCCCGAAGAGTGTTGACAGGATAAGTGGTGACATCTCCAATGCGCCCCCGTCGGAAATGTTGGTAACTTTTACAAAACCAAATACAGAGAGAGCGATCGTGTAATAAAATATGAAACTATTCTGAATGGCTGAATTAAGGGGCTGAATCAAGTGCACGGGGTTTGGAGCCTTTTTAGGTCCCTCCGGGACTGGACAAGGGTATTCTGCGCTTTCAGCGTGATGCATTGGCGCGTGTGATGTGGCCCGCATTAACCAGCATGCGAGCACATCCGCGTATCAGGATGCAGATTGGCTAGTCCGGTCGAGCCTATAAATCAGCTTCAGTCCGTCAAGGCTAACCATCCTTGGCTTGGTTTGGCCCTGTACCTAGATAGTTTGTGTACTTATGTGCACTAGCAACTGGCATTAGCCATTTTGAAACAGAGAGTCAAACTAAGGACTCCGTTTAACCTGGGTTTTTGTTGGCCAAGGACCCCCCCTTTTCTCGATCGGCGATATTTTTTTTATCAGATATATGTTTTTTTCTAAATACTTGTCATACTCTTTGACTTTCAGTGCGTTTGTGAGATCCTGCCAGTAATTTCCAAACACGGTGGTCTCAATGACCGTAGACAAAATTTTCCCGGTGTCCACTGACGGGAAGTGGGACGATCTATGTGTCGAGTAAGCTTTCAAAGGCCGACTAAGGATCGCGAATGGACCTCGCTAATTGAGCAGTATCGTTGCCGTCCATGGGTTAGATGAAAATGGAATGACGGCTTGGATTCATCCGAGCAATGGGTGTTTTTGGTTGCGCGACCTGCTCCCTAACGAAGGGTTCAAGGCTCGTATCTTCACTGTAAATTACAAAGCCGATGCTACCTCGTTCTTCAGTAGCAGTTCGGCCGATCGGATATCGCATCATGCTCAAACTCTTGTGGAAGAGCTCAACGCCGAAAGAGAGCATGATGATTCTATACAGCGACCGATAATTTTCCTGTGCCATGGTCTTGGTGGCTTGATTGTCAAGAAAGCCCTTATCTACGCCTCTACTTGCACTTCGGCGAAGATGACGCACCTGCATTCTGTTTTTACTTCTACTTTCGGCTTGATATTCTTTGGCACTCCTCATGAAGGTATAGAGAAGGCCAGGTGGTCTCTTCTAACAAAGGGGTTGAAGGGTGTTCTCAAGGATCGAAGCCATCTCATCGCATCTATGGAGAAGAGATCGGAAACTCTCCAGACCATCTCCCAGCAATTCTCTCCTCTTCTGAAGAATTTCTACGTTCACAACTTCTGGGAAACACTTGAGACATCGCGATCCATTGGCTCAGGACATATTGTCAGTTACTCTTCAGCGGCCCCGGCATGGGATGATACCGGGCGCTCTGGACTTCCTACAACCCATTCACAGATGTGCAAATTTGGTGACCGTGAGCAGTCTGGCTACAAGTTAACATGTGGGATCCTCCACAGGTTTATCAGACTAGCGGGCCCATTAATAGCTTCGCGACACCAGGAATCCCATTCCTTTCTTGCTGCGCGAAGGGCACATGAAGCCACGGAGATTCTGGCATTCGACATACATCACGACAACAAACCTGTCAGTTTCAAACTCAAGCCCGCCGCAGACTCTCAGAATCAGCATTTCCTCGTTCCACTCGCCGTAAGCGACAATTACACAGGAAGAGAGAGGCTTGCCCAAGGACTCCAAGAAAAGCTACTGGCGCCTAATATACGCCAAAAGCGCTTTGTGTTGTACGGTTTGGGAGGATCTGGAAAGACTCAGTTCTGCTTGAAATTCGCTTCAGATAATCGAGACAAGTAACATTGACTACCTCACCCCAAGCAGATCGCTTGAAGTAATTATGTTGAAAATGCTAATATATTCATCCTTAGTTTCTGGGGGGTCTTTTGGGTTGATGCAAGTAGCCCAAAGGCTGCTGAGCAGGCCTTTTCAGGTCTTGCCCGTATTGGTAAAGTGGAGGAAAAGTTGGAGTCTGGCCTTTACTGGTTGTCAACGCAGGACATGCCTTGGCTATTGGTGATTGACAACGCAGATGATGCAGACTTTGACTACGCCAGATACTTTCCTTTGGGTGCTAAGGGGCATATTTTAGTAACTTCCCGAAATCCTGACTGCAAAGTTCATGCAACTATTGGGTTTGAGGAGTTTGCAAACCTCGAGGAGGAAGATTCGATAACTCTACTTCTGAGGTCCGCCATCGTGAGCGACCTTCATGATTTGAACGCAAGAGCTACCGCTCTTCCCATTGTGCAAGCCTTGGGTTGTCTACCACTAGCTTTGATACAGGCGGGTGCCTCCATTCGCCAGAATATATGTTCCTTGGAGGACTACCTGAATGTTTTCAATTCCTATAAGAGGAAGCTTTTCCTCAATGGGATCCAGCAAGGTCAAGGCTCATATGAACATACGGTTTTCACAACATTCGAAGTCTCCTACAACAAGATACGAAGCCTCACAACAGATGAGGCGAAGGAGGCCATTGAGATACTCCACGTCATGGCATTTCTCCACTTTGATCAAATACCAGGCACGCTTTTTGAGAAGGCCTGGGAAGGTTTTTTCAGCCATGGAAAGCTTGATACTCTCAGCAGCCTCGTTGACAGGATCACACAAATTCCAGGAGATTTAGTTACGCTGTCAAGTGGATATGGAGGTTGGTTTACGATGTTTGCCGAGGGACGGCTGCCTCGTATTTTCTCCCAGACTGAAAATTCCTGGGACAAACTCCGCTTCCGCAAGGCAATTCATCTACTTTGGTCATATTCCTTGATTTTACAGAATGTCAGTCTCGGAAGCTATTCAATGCATCCAATGGTTCAATTCTGGGGGCGAGAACGACTGCAAGGAAAGGCCCAAAAGATTTGGGGCAACATTGCATCTCGGGTATTGGCTGAATCGATCACTACAATTTCAGAAGACTCAGAACTCGTATACCGACGGTGTCTAGTGCCACATATAGATTCTTGTTTGAGGATTGACTACTGCGATTCCCGCAAAGGTCTAGAGTTCGACAATTCAAATATGGGTCAATTCGAGCGATTTGCCACTGTCTACGCGGAAGGAGGTCGATGGAACGATGCCGCCGCCATACAAGAAAGAATTCTCCACACCCAGGGCGATTTACTTGGAAAAGACAGCTTTGAGGCTCTAGATGCCATGACGGTGCTTGCCCGGAGCTACTGGAATTCAAGTCAAGCAGGAAAAGCTTTAAGGCTTCAAACTTCAATTTGGGACCTCAGCAAGGGAAAATTGGGCCCCTTTGATCCAAGGACGCTTCAAGCTATGGACAGCTTGAGTCGTACACTTTGGTTGTGCGGTTCTATCTCGAAAGCCGACAAACTGGCGCAACAATCATACGAGGGATTGGCGCAAATAATGGGGCCGGATCATCCCTACACGCTGAGTGCTATGCATAGCTTTGGTCGAACCCGTTTGCATCTGGTGGACCTGAAGAAAGCACAGGAACTACTTCTGCGGGCATGGGAAAGGAGAGCGAAGCTGTTTGGCGCTACCCATCTGGACACCCTCGAGACAATGCAGGACCTTGGTATGACTTGCTTGGCACTCAAGGAGATTGAGGAGGCTGAAAAGCTAGTATCATTTGTTCTTGATTGTAGGAAACGACTCCTCGGTAATGAACATGCTCATACTCTATGGTCCATCAACGATCTAGCCAAGGTATATTGCGCCCAAGGCTACCCGGAGGATGCAATAGTGCTATTGATTCCGACGCGAGAAATCGCCACGCGAACCCTGGGAGTAACCCACATTGGCACAACAATGACAATTTTTAATTTGTCGCGAGCCTATTTACTTTCAACCCAGTTTCACAAAGCGGAAATTATTCTAACTGACCTCATTGAAACGGAGTCCAAGGCTTTAGGTCCAAAGCATCCAGACGTCTTCTCGGCAAAGATGGAACTCGCAGAGGTTTTGATGAAAATGGGCAAGGTACACAAATCAGAAGAGCAATCCCAAGAGGCGATTGAAGGGGTTTCCATACTATTTGGGCCTGAAAGCCCTCGCACAATTCAGGCAAAGGCGCGACAGGCTGCAATATTCAAATTGGGCGACAAGCCTCATCCTGATATAATTTCCTCATTCAAAACTACCGAAGTCTAGTTCAAAGCAATCTGAATATGTTGCCTTAAACTTTTTCTTTTCATGATTGAGGCTTGACATTAATAACATCTTAGGGTTTTTCACATTCTGAGGTATGATCAATGCTGTCACCGTTTTCCTCTACGCATTTTTTATTACAGACCGCTGGGGTAGTCGCCCGCCTCTTCTCATCGGCTTCTCAATCAACTTTATCTGCCTTCTCTACCTCTCTGCCTACCTTGGTGTATCCGACCTGTCCGGTGAAGGGGACCCCTCATCTACTGCGTGGGTCGCTATTGTGGCCATCTGTTTCTTTGCAGTCGGCTACGGATTTATATAGGCGCCTGCTTTGTCTTTAATGGCCCCTGATATATGCCCTACCCCGATTGGGGGAACAGTTATAAGCATTGGCTATATCTATCAAACTTTGCTGAACTTCGGCGTCACTAGGGGTTTCCCAAATATGACTAATAGCATGCATGCCTTTGGCCCTTTCGCACTCTTCGCGGCATTTACGTTTGTTAGCACTGTATAGGTATGTTTTGCGTTCCCGGAATGCAAAGGTCGCAGCATAGAGGATACTGAAATATTGTTTTCGAAGCCTTGGTATAAGATTAGAATATATAAGGTGTCGGGATACTGCAACGAGAGCTCTGCGACTGAGAATGATGATCTAGAGAAGGCGGCGTCTAGCTAGCATAAAGAATACATTTATACAGTTAAACATACGTATGCCAAACCGATCAACGAGGAGACTTAACAAATTTCATCGTAAGCACTTAACGGGGTGACGGAGGGGAAGGAAATGTCAGCGGTTCAGGGGCGTGCAGGATATTCAGGTGTGGAATAGCGGCTTTCAGGGCATTTGGGTGTACGGGCTGAATAGACTGAAGAGTAGGGCGACAAGAGGGAGTTTTCTAACGAATCAAAAAAGAACATAAACTTCAAAAACCAAAAACATACAACAGTGAGGATTCGCTGGTGGTCACCCACCCAACTACTAACTCACCGGCGTGTGGCTTGAGTACGGCTGAGCGGACGGGAAGCCCTATTTTCCACACCCTATGGTCGTATGTATTATTTGAGCAGTTAGAGGGGATGATTTAGGTAGAATATAAGGGGTTGTGTGGTAGTAGGGGAAGTAGGGGAGGTAGGGGAATGGGATGGTGAAAGGTGTGGGATAACAATGATGCCTTAATACCTTAATTTGGTATAGCAGAAAAATCAAGATACCTGAATTACAATCACAGAGGCCCGCGGGTGTCTGAATATCTGCCTTAGACAGCATCTAGCCCTATGACTATGAAGCTATTTCTACCATACTGTCATGTCACGCACTATATATATCGGAATAACGCTCAGACAATATTTTTGGCCTAGTTTGTAACTCGCAAGTCTAGGGGCAGGTTGAAAGAGACAAATATATTAAGTATATGTATGTACATAGTTGGGAATGACAAATCGGGATCTAGATTAATTAGCAAACCCTCTTTAATCAAGACTTTCTTGGAGATATCGTCGGGTAAGATCGTTCTCAATCCATTGCTCAATTCGCCCAACGCTATCTCCGACAAGGTGGTCGTAGTTTGCACCCTGTGGGATAAACATGGACTGATGTGCCACGACTTCGTCCATGTCCGCCATTAATATCGGCTCCCAATGGGAGTTATTGTTGTGTCTCCAATGGTGTGATGGTAAGAGGATGAATTTGCGAAGTTGTTGTTTATTAGGGTCTGAGGAGTCCGTGGTTGTGATGGAGCCATTCTCAGTTGAGAGGGAAATGCTTCCTGAGAGGGACTGGTTCTCTATTCGGTCGACTGAGAGCGAGGTAGACAGTGTGGTACTTGCATGGTCCACTAGCAGGTTATCTTTGTCATCGTTGGCATTTTTGGTTGCCAGGGAAGAATGCGAAGTAGCGGACTTCAAGGGCTTTCGTTTAATTGTCATGTTGCTCATGGAAGTGGTTATTTCAGTTTCTTCGGAACCACTTGACGAATCTGAGTATTCGGGCGAGTGGACTTTCGTTGTGCATTCATCCGGATCAATTTCGACCTTTCTTGTAGACCCTTCGTCTTTCGTTGTAGACTTTTTGGCCTTCTTTTCGGCTTTCTTCTCGGCTTTCCTTTCAGCCCTTTCGGCTTTCCTTTCAGCCTTTTCGACTTTCCTTTCCGCTTTCGTCTTGCCGTTTCGCGGTTTGCGGCCAGTGCTCGCGGTATAGTAATTGACAAATCGTACTCTCCAGGGACTAGACTCGGCATCTTCCAACTCCATCAAGTGCCGATACCGCTGACGAAGTTCAGAATAATTATTGACACAACCAGCAAATGTCAGAGGTGATACTATGCGTTCGAATATAGATCGGGAGAGATTGTCGGTGTTTTTGTTGACAAAATGCATAATGCCATCGAGGAAGCCACGATCAACCAGACGCACATCGTTCATAAATGGTGGGTCAAAGTTGGGGTTGGAAGGGGCGGGTTTGAAGGCTGTTTCCAAGACCAGAGATTCTTGTTCTGCCGCAAGTTTCTCCTCATCTGCCGGGTCTCTCTTAGGTATCAAGCCCATGGTTCCCGTTGCTACTACGCGGGGATGGATTCCTAGAAAGGGGACATCGAATCCCACTACTCCCAAAATCCGATGTTTTGCTCGCCCATCTTGGTGTAAGCGAGCGACGTCTGCAGCTAGGATTCCGCCCAGACTATGTCCCAGCAAGATAACATCCAGGTCATCTGCCTCATGCGGCAATAGCCTGCAGGTACCTCCATTAGCATATGCACCTAGTTACCAATCTAGGAAAATCAGGCTTTCTGTGGCGTGATCACATACCAGGAACTGAATTGATCCACGGCTGTTTGTATCTCGCCTTGAGACTTGTATCTAGGATACATCCGGGTGTACACCACGTGTGACTCGGCCAACGAGCCGGTTAACAAATCATGAACATGCAACGGAAGGTCATGGAAGCTGGCTTCTGATCCCATGAAGCCATGGATATAAATCAGTAATAGCCTACGTTTTTCTGTTGCCTGAGGTAGCGACAGGGTGGAATGAGAGCCATCGGCGCAGGTCCGAATATTCCCCTCCATCTTCATCACCATCTCTATCGCTAGGAAGACGCTGGGATAGGAAAATGAACAACAGAATTCCCTTCTTGGGTACTCGCCAAGGTTCCAAGGTTGGAATGCGGGGGGCCTTCAATTGTCACCGAAGCTTACTAAGTCAAGGAATACTGGAGGGGTTGCCCGGAGGGGAGATCATATCCACTTGGAATAGATGGAATAGCCTTGGAGAAAGTTGAAAAGATCGAAGAGTAGTAAGAATAATTATTTGATGTCTCTTTGATGTATTTCCTCATTTTTAAGGCATTGAAATCTCTGCTTAGGTATCACCTAGGCAGTGTTATTCTTAGGTCGACCCGCAAGGGGCCCGTACTCGTATTCATTGCCTAAGCCAAATCAACTCCACTTTGATATTTGTCCATATGGAGTGTCTAACTGCACCTATCAACTCCAGTGCATCCACATTCTATGTACATCCATATCCTTCATAACATGAAATATCCGCACAAAAGGTCTATACAGCTCCGTGCCCAACATCATGACTCGAGATAGCCGGAGGTTTATCCTGCACTCCCCAATCGCCCACTTCGATCTCTTGCGCGTAGAATCGAACTAGGAGGCCAACGGTAATTGGACCAATGATGGTATTGAGAAGGATTGCCCAGACGCCAGTGATAAAACCTTCATCACTAACGTATGGAGTTTCGTTGTGGCCAATTTCGATGATCAAAAGCCCAATCTCACCGCGTGCTACCATAGCAGATCCTAAAAGTGTTGCGGCGAGCCAGGCCCGCTTCCACTTCTTTCCATTCTTTTGGTCGCTTTCTTTTTCGTGGCTTGTGTTGTTGTTCTCGCTATTTGGTATTCCCTGTCTTTCTCGGTCTTCATGTGACTCCTCTTTGTGAGATTTACTCCGGCGAGCGAGTTGCCAGACGGGGATCCAGATTCCGACGATGCACTATGTAGATTTGTTAGCTCGATTGCTGAGCAATGATTTGGGGTATCTGCATACCTTTGCAAACGCCATCAAGAGGGTGTAAACCACCCCTCTCCAAATCCGTTCCCCGGTCCACAGCTTCAAGAACGGAATGGCGAATCCGATACTTCCGAAGAACAAAGGTTCCATCAAATACTGCTGAGGTCCTAACAAATATTTCTCAAAGGTGTGAACGAAAGTGGGACTTTTATCCGCCTCGCGCTCGCCTTCCTCGCGGCTCATGACAACAAATGGTCCTTCGGGGTGCTTGCTCGGTATGTATGTGAGAAATACACCCGCCAGAAAGGCACCAAATAAGACGGATGTACCAGTGAAGCCAGCGATGGCAATGAACGCCGAAAGAACAAGGGTCATGAGGATGATGTTCGAGATATGGTCGAATCGCGCAAAGCGGTGTTCAATGAACTTTCGGAAAAAAGGTGCAAACACCCATTTGGTGACGATGGGCATTATGACGGCCATGCCTATCGATGCTACTATGGGACGCCCAATGAGCCAGCCCAGATTGACATCTCCCCCTTCAAGTTTGCCCAAGTCGCCAATCACACTATACAGCTGTCAGCTTGATGAATCGATCACATACAATAAATAACACACCTCAACATAACCAGTCCTACAACATCATCGATGACAGCAGCGCTCACCAGAACTGACCCGACCCGAGTCTCGGCGAGATTAACCGAGCCAGACGCAGAGCTTATCACAGCAAAGGTGGTACCTAATAGTTATTAGCGATTGAAATGCAGTCAACCCAGAGCTTTCTGAGGAAATAGTTTACCCAGTGAAGTCGCGGAAAGAGATGCGCCAATGATGAAGGTCTCCACCGCACCTGGTCCAGGTTAGCTTTTTTGACTGTAGGAATTGGGCAAGTACAACCAACCATATCCAAAACCAAGATAGAGCAAAAGGTATGAAAGACCAATAGGAAATAAAACCCCCGTTGCGGCGCCAACCATACTCAAAGCGAAGTTCTGCTTAAGCAGATCTACACGAGTGCCAAGACCGCCTAGAATGCGATGACATCAGTATCCAAGAAGCCAAGCACCTCGGTAGACGAAAACGAATTTTTTTTTCCCACTGACCTTCGAAGATGATCAAGATTAAACCGACATATCCCAGAGTGATAAAGGTCTCTTGCCAGTTATGTTCAAGGATATTGGCCAACGGTACGCCGTAGATGATGCCGACGGCGATTTGACCGATAATTCCGGCCTGGATTACCTTCGCGGAGACCCATCTTGCCAGGGAAAGGAAAAAGAAGAAAGAAACGATGATAAGGATGTCGACAGCTACAAAAATTGATCAGTGAGGAAATGAGCAGAGATCAATTGGGATATGTTTAGGTACATACTTCCAGGTTCGTGGTATGGGAGGAAGCCATTGGCCATGCTCGATATTTGTGTTTTTTAAACGTGTATGTTGTATGCAAGATTAAGGAAGATTGAAGAATGAAAGATGTAAGGAGCCGTGATCCTCACAGGCATATGCTAGTGGATTCCAGCCCTGGAGCCCTGGAGCCAAGGTTGGATGACTAATTTACTGTGGGTACACCTGGGCACTCTTGGCAGGGCTGATTACATCGTAATGTTGTAGTTACCTCATACACTAATTACAACATATATAACGAACATACAACTAGTTATGTTATATCACAAAAGGAGGGCTACATATGTATTGTTTAATGTTAGTAGAATTTGTATTGTCACAATCCATGGATTCTTACGTTGGTGCGTTAGACATTGCATCTAATTCTAGTAGTATCGTGATCCTTGCTTTTAACCTTGCCATGTGCTCGGGGTAATATTAGAATTGTTTATAGTCTGTCGACTCGTTTACATAAATTTATGTACATTATATGTCACCGAAAGTAGAAAATCACAGCTATTGTTAAATATGAGCACCCACTATTGAACTCTTGGCTCCTTTTACACTCCTATCAGCATCCCTGAAATACACGTCAAAGCATAACAATCCAATAATAAAATCCCCCATAAAATCCAAGTCTGACAGCCTATGAACTTCCCCAAGGAACTAACCGGAAAGTAGTTAGGGCTCTCGTGTTGATCCTGCGTGGCCCCCATATTAGCCCCATATTAGCGCCAACGTCGTAAAAATAGCATGAGCATCTCCCGACCCTCATGGATTTGAGGTTCAATGTTTGTCTTAATAATTGTTTGTGCCATTAGTTAGTAGTTTTCTTTGAGATACATATTAAGGTAAATATATCAGTTCAAAGGAATCATACTAATGTGAACATTTTTCATTGACGCCGAGTCTAGTGCTGCATGTCGAAGCGCTTCTTTGTTAGAGCGTCTCATCTTGAGGGCAGTGCTTCAACCCCCCACCGGGGGCTGTTGAGTGTGTGCTGTAGTCCGTACATTTTCTGTGATGTGCATTTTTATTCTTCCAAAGTTTTGGAAATTACACATTTCTTGTTACTTTCCAACTTCTCTACTCTCAAACCTGGACATATATTGAATTCTATTTTGTATGAAGACATCGGGGAGTTACCTAAAGCGATCATTGAATGGGAGAGTTCTAGCACCAGGGTATTTTGTACTATCTTTCGTGGCAGTTCTTTGTCTTCGCTTTGGAGCCTTCACATAAGACAAAAGGTGCCCCAAGAATACATTTTCAACCCACCTTGCCTGCTATAGGGAGACTCTTGGAATTCTTGCCACTTGCAATGCCGGGCACTGGACTGGAGAATGCAGAAACGTCAGGCTCGGTGAATCCAGCAGCGATAGAGACAGCGACAGGCATCTATCCTGGAACTGTTTTACCGCCCTCAGTCAGCGAATTGACCACAAACCCAGCACCAAGTGAGAGTCCAGTGGATGCAGCAAGCTCACAATATCCATCACTGTCATCAACACCAACACTAACACCAACACCCTGGACCACACCGTCAATTTCAACCTCATCCTCTCCCACATCCACCCAAACAACAATATCAACAACCATAAACACAATCTCAGCCTCATCCTCATCCTCAGAAACAACCTCAGCGACCAGCGACTCAACCGCTTTCTCCGGCGGCCCGTCAAAAACAACCAAAATAGCCATAGCAGTCCCAGTCTCAGTAATCGGCCTAGCTCTAA
The DNA here is from genome assembly GCA_030142185.1 of Penicillium thymicola. Classification (NCBI taxonomy): domain Eukaryota; kingdom Fungi; phylum Ascomycota; class Eurotiomycetes; order Eurotiales; family Aspergillaceae; genus Penicillium; species Penicillium thymicola. Next base: position 13,471 of record LACB01000541.1, read on the forward strand.
TCCTAGCGCTACTATTCTTCCTCTCCCGCCGCCGCCGCCGACGCCACGAACAGGAACGCAAATTACGCAATACGCTACCACCGCCCTACGATATAGCAACATGTCATCGAAGCGCGGTATCAACGCAAGAGCTAATGATATCACCCAAATCCTCAACGCCTGAACCAAGACGTTCACTCTCAACCCCAGCAATGTCTTCAGCGACGACGTCCATGCCCTTGCCCATTCCTCGGATCCCGGTTATCAGCATCTCACCCTCGACGGAAAGTCGGGGTCGAACGCCCAGTCCCAACCGCAGTCCTGGCTCGCGCTCTGTGCACCGCATGTCTATGTCTCGTGGACCTGATGACTTTGAGGCGGAGATTGGTGTTGCGGTTGCTGTTCCGATGGATCAGAGGCGGAGTGCTACGGAGCAGGATTTTAGGGACCGGGTTGCGTCTGTTACGTCGTCGAGGGGGCCATCGCGGTTGACTAGGATGCCGTTTGAGGACTTTTCGGATGATGAAGTTGGTATTGGGATTGCTGTTGGTGGGTCGGATGATGATTATGATGATGATGATGATGTTTCTGATGTGTCGGATTTGGATGGGCGGAGGAGGGAGAGAGACTTTGATCAGGTTTCGGTGGTGTCGTCGTTCGATGAGGTGTCGCCGATAGGTGAGCAGGAGGGGAGGCGGTTTCGGGGAGTTTGACGGGGTCAGTAAAGTGATATGACATAATGAAGCTAAGCTCGGTCTAGAGCTTCTTTGTAGTTTTCTTTTTGGTCTACTGGCGTTTTTGGTGAGTTCAGTGAGTCCAGTGAGGGGTTCATTGTAATACATAGGCTACAAGTTGGGTATTTCAGACTATGTACTTGAATATGACTGGAATGAGATCCTTAACCACAGTACTAGTCATAGTATTGGAAACCTTGAGGTCATGTTGCAGTGTGAAATGGACTGTTGGCGATAACCATTGTTCCGATTATCTTCCACCACCGTAGTCAGCCTTGTGAGCTGCGGCCTTTCCGTGCGTCAATTCCCGAAGAGCCATGGTGGCGTACTGGCTTGATCCCAACTGGAATTTCAGAACAATGGCCAATTTATCAGCTGCGGTCTCATCGGCCATAGTGGTTTCAGCATTCCCATCCTCCGACTTCAGCTTTTGTAACTCCGTCTTAACGAATTGCTCATCATCCTTGGAATAAAGCTTGACGTCAAATGAGTAGTTGTTTCCCACCATGCGGCTGAAAACCTTGCGGTACCCGCCGCTAAGACTGATGTCCTTCCACTTGCGGCGCATGTTGGACGGGTCAAGGCCACCACCCTGCTCGCTTTCCATGAAGCGACGATAGAATTCCTTCATTTCGTTTTCGGGGTAGATAATGTCATATCCAGGCTGGGGAAGCACCAGGTCAAAGATGGTGTACTTGCCGCTGGCTGCCTCTTCGGCTGTCAGGGCACGTGCCCGCATGAACATGTCGTCGGCCGCAACGGCACTGTCCTCGCCCTGAGGAACAACAATAATTTCACCGTCGGCATCGACAGTCTCGGGAGCCTCGACAACAGAAGCAACTTCTTTGTCGCGGTGCTCTTGGATAATAACGAGATCCCCTTCCACCACTCGGTCGCCATAGAGTCGCCAGCGCTCACTCGTAGCAAAGTTCCAGACAAGCGACTGGTAGGCGTGCACGTACATCAATCGCAGGTTCCGGGGGATAGATTGCAGCGCACCCAAATTATCCTTGCGGTTTCTTCCGAGGTGGCGGATCAGACTGTTTTCAGCAGAGAACTTGCGCGGCATCTTTTGCAGAGCCTCGTTGACGTTATCGCCGGTCTGGAAGATATTAATCGCCATGGCGCGATCCTTATCATCAGTGCTGATGTTAGCTGTAGAAATTTTCCCCTCCATTGCCGCCTGAAGTGATTCAGGGGCATATTGCAGAATAGCATCGCATGCGCCCTTGAAATCTCCCTGTAGCATCTTGACACCGACAATGTCCGTTCGGGTTGCGAAGGTTCCAAATCGCTGGAGACCGTAGTAGTTGAAGTATCCGCGCTGGTAGAGGTTCTTCAAAGAGGTACCGACGACCTCGGATGCCTTGGCAACCGCAGCCTGGGGATCACTCAGGGTCACGCCGGGAATTTCAGCGTCGCGCAGAGTAATCACAAACTCATTGCCCTGCAAATCTCCAAGTTCCAGACCTCGCTTGCGGTACACGAAGTCTCCAATGTAAGCATTGCGAAGTTCCGAGTTCACTTGTGCAAGGCGATCAGCGTGAACGCGGACAGCACAGGCACGCTGCACGGTCACACCCCGTCTATCCTTGGTTCCGGCAAATTGCAAAGACTTGGGGTTCATCCTCAATGAACGAGCAATGTAGCCGATGACTTCCATTGTGTCCTTGTTCTCCTTGTAGATGGTGAAATGCAGGTATGGCCCGCCGAGTTCTTCCCAGTTTGTTCGGTGGCCCTGGACCCGGCCATTAGCTCGTCCTGCGGTCGCACCGCGCTGGAAACGGTTGTTCGCCGCGGTAATTGCCATGTTTCCATCTGCGTCGGTAGAAGACTCTAGCTGAGAGTTGAAAATGCGACGGATAGCCTGGTGGATCTTGGTGCGAAGGTCGCGATCAGACACGGCAACGGTGACGTCTCCGAATTCACTGGGTCGGCCCTTTGGCTTAGCCATGGCGATCTTATGGAGCGCAATTATCCCAGCAGCATTCTGATCGCCAAAGTACTGCTCTAGAAGAGTGTGGTCCTCTTCCGAAACCTTGAACTCAACGGGCTTTTCCGCATCCTTGGCCGGGGTACTCTGAACTTGCTCCGTAGCCTGGGTTTCCACCTCCGGGGCTTTTGGCGCAGTGATACGCTCTATCGTAGTAGGCTCAGACTTTTCGGGCTTGCTGGGCGTATCGAGACTTCGGAGGTGGACAACTTCGCCGGTGGTCATGATCTCGTTGACCATGAAATCTGTGTATCTGCGCATAATTATTAGTGAGATCATTAACTAGAGGAACAGGAGAGCTCACCTCTTTTTCAGGATACCCGAAAATCCCTCAGTGTTGTTGCTCACAAACTCCGTGATACCGACCTCGCCTTCCTTCAGGGCCTGCGCATCGGAGACTGTGGTGCTCAGAGTCTCAGTTGCGCCATCAACGGCGATAGCGACTTCAGTTGAGCCCACATCTTCGGTCTTCTGACGCTTGCGCGGAGACTCCGCTATATCTGGCTTCGACATATTGTGTCAATCGTTCGTAATGGGTGGGGTTGGATGGAGAAGATTGAACTTCAGGAACTTTTCCTGACTGATTGGGTTTAGCGCGCGACAGGGCCAATACTAGTCACTACGCAAAAGTGTTAACACCCAGGTTCTGCCAGCTGGATATCCACCAATAAAAGCTAAGGGGTAAAGGGCGGTATGTCAAACAAAAGAGGCGGTATGATTAATTGGGAAGGCGGTAGCAGTCAGCTATTTTAACCCGATTTCAACCAATAAAAATGGGGGATTGGTATAGGGACCCCTGTAATGGGACCCCCCTTTCAGTAATGCGACCCCCCCCTCAGTAATGGGACCCCCCCTGCCTGATTTTTCAGGAGCATGTTTGCTACCGCCTTCCCGGTCGGGTGCGACACTGGATTCTGCCATAATTTCTGCCAATACGGAGTTTTCTGCCATATATTCTGCCACCACCATATAATTCTGGTTTACATAGTAAAAAACCCTGCATTTTGATCAGAAAAAATCGTACATTTCTCCCTGATTACTACCTTGATACTCTACATATTGATTATCCTGTTTCTTAAGCACGTCCTCGTCTAGTTTCACCACTACCAGTTCCCCGTCCCGTCCTCGTCTACGTCCCCGTCCCCGTCCCCGCCCTCGTCCTATACCACATACCCGGCCTCGGCTTGCTTCCTATAATAATAGATCCCGGTGAATAGAGCTGTCTTATGTTGTTAGGTCGGGGGAAGACTAGGTATTCTAGTTCCACCCCTTCTAGTAGATATCTCTTATAAACCTCCTTTGTAAGTTGAATAGCCCGTACTGAGATCCGATTGGTGAGAAGGCTGTAAAGTAGTGGAACTTGCTTTGTTGGCCTTTGAATCTTCTAGCGATTAATTCTATACTTGAGCTTAGTGAATTGTAGGTTCACTGCGCGATCAAAACTCCGAAGTACTGCTAGTAAATCATTATTTGACACTTAGAGACCTAGCTTAAGTAGCCAATAAGCACCCTCGGTACGGGAAGTCGCGATTTCATTAAGATGAAGGTATTGCGAGGTATAGATATAGAGGAAGCGCTCGGGGTAGTCGTCGAGCCATTCACTTTATATGTACTCGATCAAGGGATAGAAGAGAGGATCATTATACTTCCCTTTAAAGTATTCCCACTCGCGCTGGTATTCTTTAGGCGTAACGGCGTATATAACACGATTCTACCGCTTAAGTATTGTTAGCACTTTAGCAGATAATATATTATAGTCTATAGTGGACTATAATATTTTCAATGGGGAAGTGATATTAGGTAAGCTTATATCTTATATAATAGTATTATATAATAATAACAAAGGATATACTTAGCTAGATAGGCAATTGGAGGCGGTAAACACGTTGATTATTTCTTAATCTTAATTAACATGTTGGCTAGCAGGGAGAGTTGATTCCTTATATAGCTAGTA